>CAJFCJ010000216.1:0-17953 GCA_904063045.1 Dimorphilus gyrociliatus
TTCACTCAACAAATGTCTTTCAGGTTCAGGTGTAAAAATGGGCAATGTATCAATCAAGAAGAACAGTGCAATGGTGAAAGAAATTGCTTAGATTTATCAGATGAAAAATGTCCTGATAGTCAGTAACTGAGTCATTCATTGTTAAGGTTAACTTGTATTTGATTCTTTCCTTTTATTTCCATATTTCTAAAGGATGCCAGGGTGGACTATTCCACTGTTTAGAGGGTTGCGTATCGACTGAAAATGTGTGCGACTTTAAAAATGATTGCCAAGATGGCAGCGATGAGATATTGTCAAGCTGTGTTGAAAAATACAAGGAATATGTGGTTGGAAATGGTAAGAATTTAGAGTAGTAAAAAGAGAAACCAGTTGGAAATCTGTAAATTTTGCTGTATTATGACTTGATTATCAAGAAAGAATTAATTGT
This sequence comes from Dimorphilus gyrociliatus, assembly GCA_904063045.1. NCBI lineage: Eukaryota > Metazoa > Annelida > Polychaeta > Dinophilidae > Dimorphilus > Dimorphilus gyrociliatus. The sequence goes on from CAJFCJ010000216.1 coordinate 428, forward strand.
CAATTCAATTCAGAATATTAAAGTCTATCTTTACCCTGATTCATTTAGATAACAGTCTTCATTACTCTAATTACATTCTTCATAAACAATCGTCGTTTTCTTGGAAAAAGACAAAATGTAGATTATTGTATTCTTCTATGGGTGTGATGCTTACAAAATCATATCCTATTTTTAATGATTTACGTTATTGTATGAATCACAAGTGTTTAGTTGGAGAATTCCTTTGTAAAGACATTTCATATTGTATTCCAATCAAACACGTTTGCGATGGTATATGGCCTTGCAGTATGGGTGAAGATGAAGATTTTTGTGGTTGTTGTTGTTCTACTTTTCCCCGTCTCTTCTCTCATAACCTTAACAACTTTCATTCTTTCGCAGATAATTTCCATCCTTCTGGTTATTTTAAGTGTAAAAACGAGTTGATGTATTTAAATACTAGCCAAATATGTGATGGAATATACGACTGCAAATCTGGAGGGGATGATGAGCTCTACTGCAATTCTACATTTTACTGTCCGAATGGTTGTATTTGTCTAGTAAAGTACCAAATTCAATGTTCAGATATGGTCTTTTCTAATACAACAAAACTGAATGAAAGATTTATAGTGAAACTATTGAATCTAAAGAATATTTCAAATTCAGAGATATTTTTAGATATGATAATAGAAGCAGAGATTGGTTATTTAAATATAACAAAAACTTTGTTAAGAAAACCTGAAAGCATATTTAAATATTTTAAATTAGTTTTTCTAGATTTGAGTGAAACAAATTTAACAAAAATTGAACAAACATGATTTCAAAATTTAACAGTTTTACAAAATTTATATCTGAAAAAGACTAATTTAAAAGATATCTTTGACTCATCTCTTCATTTAAAACAAATCATTTTCATTGATTTTTCCAATTTAAATTTGAATTTAATTACAGGAGATGATTTTCAAAATATGTCAACTTTACAAAAACTAATTTTTTCTTATTGTTCAATTAGTAAAATTCATTCAAAATCATTCAAAAGTCTTATTAATTTAAGAGAAATTCATTTTAAAGAAACAAGCTTTTCTGAAAAAATGGAATTAAACTTTTTAAAATATTGTAAAAATTTAAAATTGATCTACACGAATTTATTTTCAATTTTTTGTTCATCAAAAAAATACTTGAACAACTTGAATTGTGGCTCAACAATGAAAAAATTTAAAAAATGTTATAATCTCTTAAATGGTATTTATCTAAGAGTTGCTATATGGATATTTGTGATTTTTCTACTTTGTGGAAATCTTTTTGGTTTGTGTCTGAGAATAATAAGCTTTTCAAAATCAACACATTTCATTCAAATCACACTTTGTCTAAGTGATTTACTAATGGTTATCTACCTCCTGATTATTGCCAATGCAGATAGTTACTTTAGTAACAATTATAATAGTTTTGATTTAGTTTGGAGAAATCACTGGCTCTGTAAATTCAGTGCGATCCTATTAAACTTTTCAATTCTTACATCTTCATTTTCAATTTTACTAATAACTGGGGATCGTTACTACTCAATCAAATATTTAATGAATAAGAAACAATTTAATTACTATTTATTCATTTTTATAGGGCTAGTACTAATTACTTTTTTAATACTAGTACCAGTTTTCATATTTCAGGTATATTATTTTTTGGAGGGGAGGAAAGGGAAACAAAGAAAATTAAAATGTTGATTTGTTTTGTTTTTTTTTATAACTAGGACTATATGAATTCAAAGAGAACTTGCAATAGTATTTTTTCAACAGATAGAAAAGAAATGAATGGATGGATTTATTCATTTATTCTCAATACTTTAATTGTATATTTGATTTATATTTTGTTTGAGAACCTGATCGCGATCAGTAGGTGTTGTTGTGGTGGTCAGACATCTCGTATATATATATATATATATATATACATAAGTATCAAGTCTCATGTGTCATATGACGAGATGTAATCTTGTAGTTACGTAATCACGTGTATCCACACATGATAATTATTAACTTTGGTTATTAGAATACAGCAACCGTTTGATACGGTTACCGACAGTAAATATACATAGTTCGTAATCATAGAAGAACCGATCTTCAACAGTATCAAACGTAAGCAAGGATATTCTAAGCAAATATATGAGAATCCAATTAAGAAATTGTTCTGCAGTTCTTTTTTCTTTTCTTTTTTTTGGAACGTTCGAAAGAAAAGAATCGAACATTCTTTTTTTCTCAATTGGACAATTCAACCTCCTCTCCTGGAATAAGTCTAAGTTATATTAAGTGAGCGTAAGAAATTAACATGATGAAACCTCAAAGAAGGCAAACTATGAAAAGGAAGAGTGGAGAAATACCAGAGAAGGAAGTTCTCCGTTCTCTTAGAATGTCATTAGGACATATTGGGAATAGTATGGAGAGAGGAAGGGTGACGCAAGATATACTCAAGAGACTCGAAAATGCCTTGGATAAAATAGATGAACTTCCGAGTACAAGTACGTCCTGACCTATGAGTATGCAAAAAATCCCTTTCAGGACATATGGAAGGTGTGGAAGAGTGGAATCAGAAAGGATGGACCAACCATCCATGACACCATAGAAAAGATAAAATTAGGCTTAGGTCAGACTTTGGAAGAAGGAATGGTGGTATCATTGGCTGTCTTATAGAGATATCTAATGGTAGAACATTTGGAGAACAGAGCTACTTCAGAAGAGGTATCCTTCCTTTGTTCAGCTATTTTATCTCTGCTGCCTAAAGGGCTACGCAGCAGGTTCCTTGAAAAGTTCAGCTTGGAAGTTAATGAGTCCTTTCAATCAGCACCGCTTTGAGAGGAACTGCTGAAATTTATAAACTCAACATGTAAGAATGAAGAAGCAATGACGATGTACAAGAAAGATGACACTCATAAGAAATTCAAGCCAGCAGCAATAGCAACTCACAGGAAGAACAATTGTCCAGCTTGCAAATGCCAGCATGACATCAGAAACTGTGAGTTTTTTAGGGACTGTTCCTATGGAAGCAAAAATGGGATCCTACGGGAGAACAAACTCTGCTTCAAATGTTTCGGAGCAGGACATCTGGTTACAGCTTGTAAGTCTGGTGTCAGATGCAACAAGTGTAAAGGAGAACACAATACCTTAATGCATGTTCCAAAAGAGGACCTTATATCAGGATCTGGGAATGGGCACAATACTCCTAGGGTTAAGCCCAAATACAAAAAAGTGAGTGGAGTAACTGCTACAAACTCTCCAACTATTTCACAATTGCCTCTGACAGTCTTCGAAGTAAAGAATGAGAGGATATTGGCATTAATGGATGCAGGCTCACAGATCTCAATGGTATCAAGAGAGTGTGCCACAAGACTTAAGCTGGATAAAGTTGGAGAAGTAGGCTTGCAACTAAGAACACTCCTCGCAGAGAAAAGGTTCACTGCAGATGTAATAGTAATTCCTCTACCAAATGGGCTGGGTCTGATAGAGGCAGTTGTTAGAGATAAACTCATAGAGGTCTAACAAGAAGAAGAGAACATAGAGATAGAATGGGAAGGGAAGACTACCCTTATAAGAATCCCAGAAGTAATGGGAGATTTAGATTTGGTAATAGGAGTAGACAAGCCAGATCTACACCTGCAGCAAGGCAATATGTCCCTTGATAGCAGGAGAATAGTAAAGTATCCATTAGGTTGGGTCTGTATTGGTAGAAAAATGCAGGATCCATTAAGCCTACTTACTCAAGTGGAGCTGGGAGCCAATGTCTGCATCACTACGCAATCAGTTGAGCAACAGGAATCTCTAGTGGAGGATGATGAAATCAAAGCTAGAGATACCTATGAAGGAGAAAAGCTCAGCATAAACTATGTTAAAGCACTGGAGCAATTCAAAAATTAATTTGACATCCAAGAGCTAAAGGCTGCTGTTCCTTTCAAAAGGAATGTCAGAGATCTGAGGCTGAACTGTTTGCTAGCAGAGTGTAGGTTGAGGAGTCTCTTAGTGAGATTTAAGAGAGATCTGGTATATGAGAGAGAATATGACTGGTCTGTCTATGAATACATAGAACAAGGGTTTGCTACTGAAGCAGGCTCCATAGAGGTGGCCTGGTATATAGCTCATCATGGGGTCTCCAGCCCTAAAAAGGATACCATAAGAATGGTGTTTGACTGCAAGGCGCAGTATAAAGGGTTGGGACTAAATGATGTTATAATGACAGGTCCAAATCATTTGAATGGTCTGTATGACATTCTAGTTAGCTGGAGGAGAGGTCTCTTTTTTATAGTGGCAGATATCAAGAAGATGTTCTGTCAGGTCAAATTAAAAGAGAAGGACCTACCCTATTTCATGTTTCTATATTGGGATAAGATAGTGCCCAATAAGACAATGAGAAATGTCAAGACATTTGTCATGACAAGACATGTGTTTGGGGCAACATTGAGCCCGTTCATAGCATGTTGGACTCTAAGTACATTGCTCTAGGAGAGTGATTTGCTCTCGCAGGAAGCAAAACAAAGAGTTACTAACCACTTCTATGTGGATGATCTATTGCTGCCAGGCAGTAACTGGCATAAATTATTAGAAATTACCATTTACACTGATGAAGGTGAACAAAGATTTGTTCTACTCATAGCCTGCTACCAAACGAGGGCAGTACACTTGGAGATCTGTACATCAACATCCTTTGGACACACAAAGGAGGCATGGACTAGGTTTATGGCAAGACGAGGTCACCCAGAGAATGTACACTCAGATGGAGCTGGAGCATTTAGGAGATTGTCTGAGGAAATGGAGAGAGCAGGAATCTGCTGGAAACGAATACCAGCTAATTCTCCTCATAGAGGAGGATTATGGGAATCTTTAGTAAAACCAGTTAAGAGCACATTACAAATGCTAAATAAGGAGACACCGACAGAGGAAAGCCTAAGGACAGCAATCACTGTGACCGAAAGTATTGTCAATCAAAGACCATTGACAACTATCCTGGAGGATCACACAGAAACCCTCCTCACTCCAGCATCCTTCCTCTGGATTCAATCCAAGGAAAGGAACGAAATAAGAAGCTCCTATGAGCAAATCAAATCTATCAGGTCTATTCTGGAGAAAAGATGGTTCCAGGAATATACCTCCACTTTACAGGCTACCTCGAAATGGCACAAACACAGTGGGCAAATCCCAAAGGTCAACGATCTGGTAGTCCTAGCCAGTGACTCCTTAAGATGCCATGATTGGAAAATAGGGCGCATATGGAAGATAAAAAAGTCAGCAGATGGGCAACCCAGGAATTTGCAAATTCTAACAGAAAGGTCCTTAGTGTGGCGAGATCAGAGAAGGGTAGTCCTATTCTAAAGAAACACGAGGTTCTTTGGGGGGGGGGGAGTGTTTGAGAACCTGATCGCGATCATAGGTGTTGTTGTGGTGGTCAGACATATATATATATATATATACATAAGTATCAAGTCTCATGTGTCATACGACGAGACATAATCTCGTAGTTACATAATCACAAGTATCCACACGTGATAATTATTAACTTTGGTTATTAGAATACAGCAACCGTTTGATACGGTTACCGACAGTAAATATACATAGTTCGTAATCGTAGAAGAACCGATCTTCAACATATTTCTGTAGCCATAATGTATATTTTACTTGTCAGAGAAATCGCTTCACAAAGAGATCAAATTCATGTAGATAATTCATCAAATTTTCAATTTACCATAACCCTTAATAGCATTATCATATCCCTTTTGAATATGATGGCTTGGACACCACTTGTCTATATTGGTTGAGTAGAATTATAATAAAAAACTGAAAAATACTTTTTTTATAACAAACTTTCCAGGGAATTTCAAATATACTAAATGATACTAGTGATAAAGCACCATTAGATGGACTAGTTATTGGAATTATTCTACCTATAAATGCAACAATTAATTTAGTAAATTACTCAGTTAGAGATTTCATCAAATATTTTACAAATAAAAAAGAGAAATTAAAGAAAGAAACGTAATGCATCCTCTCTCTCTCTCTCTCTCTCTCTCTCTCTCTCTCTCTGTCTTTGGACTTGATTCTAATTTGTTGTTCAAGTTTCATTATTTTTCAGCCTGGGCTTATTAATGTTTGAACAACAGAGGAGAACTTTGTTAGGTTAACTAACTTTTTTCTATTATACAAAACTTTTACTTATCTTGTACTTGGGAGTGTCACATCTAGCGGTTAGGGGTAATGAACAACGTGGGAGAAAGACAAGGGTAAAAGCATAATTTTGTGGATGTTTTCTGTAGCATCCACTTTCAACAAACAATACTTTTACTTTCACTTCATTCAACTTTCTAACCTTCTAAAAGTATTGAACAATTACATTGAAGAAGAAAAGAAATATAAAAAATATGCAGCTATATTCAAAACTCTAAATAGAAATTTTTAATCTATCATTTCATAAAACGATGGGAAATGGATTATTTGATATTTTTATAGGACTATAAAAACTATCAAATACCTTAAAAGATATTAAATAAAGATATTATCTTTAGGAATTGTTATTTAAATACATTTAAAGCCATTTAGAGTTACAAACCTGGGCTTAAACTTTTTCATTTACAACATAATGTACAATATATATATATGTATTGTCAGTCAAAAAACAACCACTACTTAGTTGTTTGTAGCAGTTCTTACATATTCACTGTAGGCCTATACTATTTAATAATTTAAATTTTCGTGTGTATTAGAAATTGTTGATTTGTCTTAAAATGAAAAATGGAAAATAGGTTTTGCACGATTTGTGATGAACTCAACTTCTTTTGATAGAGTTGTAATTTAAGTGTTAAACAAGCTATGTGTCTAGGAAAGTTTTTCTAGTTTGTTCCTTATTGCAAAAAATTCAATTGTCTGATAACGAAAATCAATCATTCAAGTTTTCCTTAGCAGTCTGTATAAGTTTGAAATTACATGCAAAAGTAAAAAGCCTGTTGTTTAATGCTTTATCAGAAATCAATTAAAATATTTAGTTTCAAAAATATTTTTATTCATTTGCCTCAAATTGTTTTTTATGCAATCTAACTTTTAGAAAAGAATTTATACAGTCATTTTGTGGAATATATTCAAAAAACCTATATTGATGATAAAATTTGGAAATGAAAAGTTTTGGTCTGTCTATCAAGTTGTTATCAGAAAAAAATAATAATAAGATTAAATAGTGGGAATTATGATGAAAATTTCTACAATCTTATCAAAGAATTAGCAAGAGAAGCTGACCTAATACTAATATAATATCTTCTCAAAGTCAAAGTTATTATTGAAATTAGCATCAACCAGAATCAATTGCATATAATGTATATAAAGATGAAATTGTAGATTATTTGCCAAGTAGAAGGTTTCGAGTTTTAGCAATTACTCAATAGGCTTAGAAAAGGCTGTCACATCTTTACATTTCATTATTTCTTATTACAAAATGGATAATAAAATAATTATGCTCCTAATGATATTGCTTTATTCCAGTGCACGTCCCACTAATATCCTTGATTTTCTGGAATTTAAAACTATTGAAGAGAATCAAATTTTAACAAAATACTCTATTGGTGTATTCTATAAAGGCAAATTGTATAATAGAATATACTATGATTCTTATACAGTTTCAAAATTTGAAAATTTAAAATTACAATTTTGCAAGAGATTATCAATCAACAATTCACTTTTTTCCCATATTGACTATTTAGACACTGATAAAAAAAACTCTACTATTAAACTGAACAGAAGATTATCATGTTGCCAATTGTAATTTTTTTAAATTACAGACTGAAAGTTTATTATAAGAATTTTCATTTTCAGTAAGAAATCGAATTATTTTTCATCCCTGATAATGATTTTAAAGTGTTTTAAAAAAAATTCATCTTGTAAAAGACACCAAATTTTCAAAATATATTATTTCATAACTACTGTTTGCATTTTTTCTCTTCAGTTATCTTTGCAATGAGGATTAAAAAGTCAATCTATTCTTTAATTTTATACAAAAACTATACATTTTTCAAAACCTCTTCATTAGAAAGCGAGAGAATATTTCTGTGTCGAAAGAATGAAATAATTGTAGATTTTCAATTGAAAATTGAGAACAAAGTTGAATTTTTAAAATTGAACAAAAATAACAGCTTTGTGATAATGAATGATTCTATAAATGATAAGAAACATTTGATCAAAGTTATACAATGCTCATATTTTGAAATAGATGGTACTTTTGACTTTCAGTGCTGCCAAAAATGCTCACTTTTTGAATAGTTGCTTACTAAGGCTTAGGCTGATAATACACAAAAAACTTTGAGGCATTTTCAGTAGCATATCTATTTAATGTATTCCATAATTTTTTTCCCAACATAAGCAAGTTTTTCTTTGTTTAAATTGCAGAAGTTAGATCATTAGATAGAAGGTCTATTTTGTCCCGCGATGTGAAAGTTTCATTGATTCATTCTACAACTACTATCTACTCTAAAAGATATGGATATAGGAGAGTAGTATTTCACAAGAGTATGCTGCATATGACTGCAAACGTTTTCTATTGTTACATTTCTAAAGGCATGTCCGCAGGACCTCAAATTTTTCAGCCATTGCCATTTACAATTAAAAATGTTTCGTTGATTCCATAGCCATTGATTTGTTTATAACGGAAATTTATTGCATCATTTTACAGATGATAACATTAGTTTTAAAAGGATGCTCACCTAAAGATGACAATGCATATTTTGGATGCTATCTAGAATTAGCTAAAAAATCAAATGATTATCAAGAATATTATGATATTCCTGACGTGCAATGTAAAGATTTCAGCCATCTACCAGGTTGTTAATTGTTTAAATTCAAGAAAATTACCTCTTTTTCTTCTTAACTCTTCAGTGTCAAAGTTTTACTTAATAAGTTCTAAAATAAAAGTACTACATGGTCAGAGTCATAACTATACAGATTTTACAGGATTTGTTGAAGTTGCTCTACAGAAGTTCCATTATTTAGTTAAAGTTTATCAATCAATTGACATTAAATTACTATGCCAATATTTTGGTTTCAATGATGGTAGAGTAGTAGTATCTCAACGGAGTAGTTTTGTGATTGATATAAGCTTAAGACATTCTCTTCATAATGTATTTGTCAGTTTCGACTGTTCAAAAGATGATACTAATATTGAAAATTGCCAAATTAATAAAGTGTTAGTTTACAAAATCAGTCAATTTCAGTTAATCAATCAATCAATTAATATCTTTGGTTTTTTTTTTATTTTTCAATAAAGAAATGAGTTCACTGTGTCTGGGCAAATTGTAATAAATTGTTATCGCATCAATAAATCTATGGAATGTATGGAAAAAAATATGATCTCCTTGGAAAGTCTTTGCTACAAAATATTCTATTTTGAAAAACCTAGAAAAGTGGAAGAACAACAGCAATTTTGCAAAAATCAAAATATGACACAACTAACTTTGTCAACTTTTCAAAAGCACGTTGTTGCTGATTATCTTAAAAAATTAGCTGATACAGTTTTACCACAACATTACACAAAGAAATTCAAGCATTTTAATCCATTTTCAAGTAAAACTAAATATGAAGTTTTTAAACATTTTACTATCATTTCATTTAAATTTTGTTTATTCATGAAGATTTTATTGAAAAAACTTACAAAAATAGAATTATCTCAGTAACCTCAAGCAATCTACATAGTCGTTTTCTTCCATTTAGTGAACACTTATTCAGTTATTCAGTCATTAACAGGAGGATTAAATCTCTGTCAACGTTTTTTGACGAGAAAGTTGAATTTTTACAAGTATTACCAAACAAGGTCAAAAATGACTGCTTTCAAGTGTATATGAAAATGAAACCGTTCTTATATTTTTGTTCCAACTATAAATTACTATTGAACAGTGCTGAAAATGCTCACAAATTTGTTGGATTTAAGTGAGGTCTTGGGGTTAGGGTTAGGGTAAGGGTAAAAGCATATATAAGTGGACATTTTCCATCACATCCATTTTCAACACTCTTTATTATTAATAGACGATAAGGAATAAAAAGTGTATTGTTTTCAGATCAGCTCATCTCTATGTAGAGATTATTTCATGCAGCAAAAAAACGAACATATTTTTTTGTGAAGAGTTTTTAGGTTTTTCTGATCCCAGTTTTCTTTTATTCCAAACTGTGATTTAAAGATTTAATTCTTTTTTATTAACAACGTTTTAGCGAGTGAAGTTCAATCAATTGCACAGTATTCCTCTCTAGCTCTCCCTTTTCAAGGTATTAACTGTTTAAAATGGCATTTCTATTGCCTACAAGATGGCTATTGTATTAATTCTGTATATCTTTGTGATGGAATTTTTGACTGTATATCTGGTGATGATGAAACAAATTGCATCAATAACGTTGACAGTGTTTCTTATTATAAAAGAGAAACATTTGAATGTTTCACTTCACACAAACTCATTAGCTATTCACTACTGTGTGATTTTTTTCCGGATTGTCAGGATCACTCTGATGAAATTTACTGTTGTGAGTCAATAATTGCAATGCCTACATATTAATACATCGAAATGTTTGTAAAGCATTTCAAGAATGCAGTGAAAATTCAAGGTTATAATATTTTGATGGAATAGTGTTCACTATAAAACATAAATAATAAATTTCAGCGTTTGTCATAATGGACAATGTATCAATGAGAACAGAGTTTGTGACAATGAAAGAAACTGTGTAGATTATAGTGATGAGTTTTGTTTTAGTCCAAAATCTATTCATGAATTGTATAAAGAAAGTAAGAAACATTCTCTATTCAAAACGTAGTTGTTATGCTGTACTACTTCTACTTTAAATCTTCATAATTTATTGAAAATAGATATTTAAGCAAGTAGTTAGTATTTGTAAGAAAGTTCAATAGCAGGATAGGTGACGTTTTGCACCAAAATATTAAACCAGAACCTAAGTAGACATCATGAACATTTTCAATCATGAATTCATTTACTTGTATCCATTGCTAGCTGATTATTTTCCAATTATTGGATTTCAGTGCTGAACTTACTTAGTTGGTGTTTATCAGTTAGAGTATAATTTCACAAAGTCCAGGAATGAATTTTTTGTCAAACTGAATTTTGAGTTCAGCCAAAAGTGCTGATATTTTATTAAGTAGTTTTAAAGGGATTTTTCGTATCATTCTATAACATGTTTGAATTATAATTATTGTTGTACATTTCAATTAAATGAACAGGTTGCAATAGTAAAACACAATGGGAGTGTGATGACTCTTGCATTAGTAGTGAGCAAGTTTGTGACTTTACCGTTGACTGCAAAGATAAATTGGATGAAATGTATTGTGCCAAGTTCGATCATGAAGAATGGTTTAACAAATATAAATCTGAGAGCTCGTGTAGAATTAAATACAACTCAATGAATAATTTCAACGCAAGAATTCAAAAACCTTATTCTCAATTATATAATTGTAAAAATAATATTTGTTCACCTATTGAATACAAATGCTATCATGAAAGTTACTGCATTCCCCTTATTCTTGTTTGCGATGGTATAAATCAATGTTTGTATGGAGACGATGAAATTAATTGCGGTAAATTTTACGTAGAAAATGATACTTTCTAGTCCAAAATGCTTTTGTTGTTGACAAACAGAAAATTACATTGCAAAAGGATTTTTCAAATGTAGAAATGAGACAATATTTCTACCTGACATAAAGTTATGTGATGGAAATGTTGATTGTCTCCAAGGAAGTGATGAAATCTTTTGTTCAATCCCTAAAATTCAATATAATAACACTCATTCTTGTCATAGCAAATATCTGTATGACATAAATTGCATATTCATCAATTCAATTACAGTGACAGTATTGGAGATTGATGAAAATCTAAAGAAAATTACATTGAATGGAAATTGTATTATTCAAAATGGAAAAAAAGTGAACAACCAACTGCATATTTTAAAAATTAATAACAATTTCTTATTAAAAGATATAAGAAATAAATTTTCAATACCAAACATTGCTTATTTAAATTTAACAAACAATAATATTTTTAACCTTGACATTATTTTAAAGGAAAAACTGGCTTTACTTCAATCTTTAGACATTTCAAAAAATCCTATTGAAAAATTAGATTTTTTATGGAATTTCCAAACTCAAAATCTTCTATTACTGGATTTTTCATCAACTGAAGTAAAAGAATTGGAAAAGAAAGACTTTTCTATTCTAAAAAAATTAAGAATTTTAAAATTAAAGAATTCCATTTTAAATTTTATTGAAAAAAATTCATTAATTTACTTAAAAAATGTTGAAAAATTTATTGCTACTCAAACTATTATTTCAGCAAATTATCTTAACCCAATTGTCAATAATATGGTAAATTTAAAAGAAATAGAAAGTGGAAGTTTTCAATTATGTTGTTTAGCCTGGAAATTTTTAGCTCAAGATGTTTATTGTAAACCAAAACCCCAGGTTTTCTTAACATGTCATAATATCATTCCATATAGATCTTTGAAAATTCTGTTTTGGATTTTTGGAATTTGTGGAATTATAGGAAATTTAACATCCTTTTGTTTAAAAATCACAGCAAAGAACAAATCTTCCAAACTATATAGATTAAGCTTGAATGTTGGAGATTGTTTAACAGCTCTATATGTTTTGATTGTAGCTGCAGTTGATTTACACTTTTCAGATGAGAAGTATATTTATGCAGAACAGCTGTGGAGACAGAGTCCACTCTGTTCATTTTTAGGAACAATTCTATCATTTTCATTACTGTTTTCAACCTTTATCCTCTTGTTTATAACTATTGAACGCTACACATCAATATCTAATCCACTAAAGCAGTCATTTGTGATCACAAATAGATACACTATCCTAATCATATTAACATTACTATGTTTAGTAATTTCAAATCTACCCTTAATATTTTTCAATGTATAAGCCATATTAACAACATTTTCTTAAAAGATTTACTCCTTATTCCAAATTTACAGAAATATTATGAAAAATCAACAATATGCTTTAACATGCCAATAAGATCAGATAAAACTGGTGGTTGGTATTATTCATTTTTTACTTTTGGTGTCCTCACATTTTTGTTGAGCTCAATAATTTCAATTTTATATATTAATTTGATAAAGTTGATTAAAGTGTCCATTGCATCTGGAGTATCAAAGACAGTTAAGCAGAAAACAGTTTCCAAGAGTATTTATATTATTGTAATATCAAATTTATTGTGTTGGTTGCCAACTTCAATTTTGTGTAGGAATCTTTTTTAATTCAATTTGTTCAATCAAAAAGTAGCTTTCTATATATATTTTTAAAGCTATTGTGTCCGAAATTAGCAATATTCACTTGAAAAATGATTTCTATGTTGCCATTTTCATTGGTATTGTTCCACTAAATTGTTTATTGAATCCTTTCATTTTTTCAATGCAAGAGTTTCTTGACAAGCTTCGGTTAATGAAAAAACAGAGAAAAGAAAAACAGTTAAGTATCATTTTGTTTTCACCACAACAATAACAAAACTCATTTAACTCTTAGAGAGAAGCTCATCAAACATGAAAGAGATCAAGTTTTTAACAAAAGTAAAAGTGTTTTCATTTTTCTCTGCCAAAACAAAATTATTCTTTTTTTCAGTTTTATCTTTTTTTAATAAAAACTGCAAGAAATTTTTCATAAGTTCAGATCATAAACATCTTTTACAACAGTTGAATTTCTGTGAAATGTCATTTCTTCAAAATTCTAAATACTATTTGAAATGTTTCAAAAATATTTCTAATGCTATTTCAGCAGCACATAGCAATGAACTTTCCCCTGTATGCTGTGAATTTACTAATTCAATTTACTATAAAGTAAATAATACGAGATATTCTATAAAATCCTTAATGAACTTTTAACATCTCTCCTTGCTGTTATAGGTTAAAAATATGCAGTACTATGTTGCTTATGAATATTTCGAGGAAAACACTTTGCACAATGAAAAGAAGGATATTATGAAAATAGGAAATTTCATTCGGAAATTTCTCATACAAAAAAGTTTATTAAATAAAAGTTGATTGTGAATAAAACCTAAGTTCTGGACTTAAGGATTTGTGATTAACTTTTACAAAACTATAAAGGCATTAACATGAGATCATAGGTGTCTAACCAATACCTTCTTTATTTCTGAATGGGATCAAAAGAAAAAGTAAAGTTGGGCAATGGGAAAAAGCTATTTCTTTGACATTTGGGGAATTCTTAAAAATAAATTTCCCTAACCTTACCCTGTAAGATCTACTTAGGTTTCAGACTCCCTCTCATAATAAAAGGTTAAGAATAGTAAATCAATATCACTACTGGAAGGTGCTTAACAAAAGAGAAAATGAAGATTACAAGAATCACTAGCATTTACCTAAAAAAGTTCGAATCTAATATAAATTTTAGCACATAACAAGTTTTGTGAGTGGAATGCTAACCCAGAACCCCAACAAAAACTCAAACCAAATCTAATCCACACCATGAAAATTAATTTTAGAATTTGAAGAAATGAATGCAATTTGTAGGCAATTGTATAGAAGGTAGAATGAGTTCAGTTATATGAACTGCAATTGTATAATTTCATTATCAAAATGTCTAGAACAGCTACCTTCTATACAATTGCCTACAAATTGAGACAATAAAAATAGGGGAGACTGTCTGGTGAAAAAACTCATTCAGTTTTTTTTAATGCATTTTTCATTGTAATAACTATTGCAATGCTTCAATTGACAAGCTGTTTTTGTTTATTTTACATAGGGCAGTACCTGTGTAAACATATATATAAATAATAATACGATAATAATTTCGACTCTCTGTAGCTTGTTTTCCTTCTTAAAAGGGGGCTGTTGAGGGATTTTCTTAGCTTCCTCCCTTCCAGCTTGATACTAGAAACCTTTCCGTTCAAGATAGACCTTAGCCTACGAACACCTTCAATCTTTTAGTATATTGATCTCAGAATATACTGTTATACACAGTAATTCTGAGACCTCCTTATAAGATAACCTATCTTTATGTTTTTTCTTTCTTACAAAGTCTTAAAATCTTGATCAATATGCCAAATGTTAAATATATCTCTGAATACTGTATACAACGGAAGGCGTTCAGTAATGACAAAGTTGAAGAGAGGGCAAATTGAATGAAAGAGAAAGAGAGAGAGAGAGAGACGGTAATTCTGCAGAATAATGAATAATTTTGTTAGTTATACAATAAACTTCGTAATTACCTGTCTATTAAAGGAAAGTTTTGGTACAGGATTAAATTTTAAACACTGTCTTAATTCTTTATACTCTCTCTGTCTCTTTCCCTGGAGACTTTGTGTGTATTACCATCATCATCGTCATTATCATAATCTAGTTGGATGGGTAGGTAGATAATCACCTCCTCCCCCCTCCCCCACTCAACAATTCTCTTCCATCAACAATCCTCATTTATAGCATTTTTTCTAGCTTCATCATTTATTTTGAGGAATAATTCAAAATTCTTTATTATTTTATATATGAAAATTTATATCAAATTATTAGAATTTGATTGAACAAATACAATTTCAACTTTTAATGATTTGACCTTCGATTCTTATGTAATTTGGATGATATTTCATGCTTTCTGCACTATAAATTCGTAAATTGAATAGAAATGATAAAATAATCATAAATTTTGTCAATATCAAATTAGCAGTACAGATAAAAGTGACATATTTATCAATAATACAATTGTAATATAGCCAAGACACTTTCTAGTATTAATATCAATATTCTCGCAATCTTAATAATAAGTCTTTGTTGGGAGTTGATTTGTTTACACTTGTCTTTTTATTGAAAATTGTATATGCAGTTATAAAAATTGAAGTAGGTATTAGGTTTAGGGTAAAACTTGCAAACTTTTCAAAACTCTTTTAAAAATAAATTACTGTCACAGTAGCTTAATAGCATTTTTCCAAGACTCTATTCTCTTTGCAGTACTTTCTATCTGCTTTCAGATTAAAGCTGGTTTTTTTTTTCTAAAATGGGGCTTGTCGTATTTTGGAATCAAGTAGAAAACAAAGAAAGTCAGAGAATTGGTGGACAAGTGAAATTTTTAAAATTATCTTGTTATGCTAACACTAACCTCTATAAATAATTTAAACAATATTCACCTACTTAAAAATTTAATATGAATGAAACATCGCATATTTATCAAAACACATTAATAAATCAAACTATTTAGTTTCCATGGATACTTTGGTAAGACAAAAATCAGTTTCTATTTCTTACTTCCCTTTCATCAGAGTTAAAACTTTATGGCTCTATTTAAATATCTTTTGAAATCAATCTGCTTCTTTATATTGGTCCTGGATGGAGATACTGCAGAACAGAGTGATAATAAAAAAACGTGTCCATCTGGTTTCCTAATTTTCCATGAAAAGTGTTATTCACTCATAGAAACTATTGCATCATCTTACTTTTCTCCAAATTCAACTGATCTATTGGGAGGAAGCAAAGTTAAAGTTAATTCAACTGTGTTCAATTCATTTTTCAAATGGTTTGCGCATAAGGATTCTACTATTTTCTTGGGTCTAGAGAGAAAGAATTTCAGTTCAAATTGGACAAAAGATTTTGAATGGTTTAACGGAGACAAATTAGATTTTCATGATTTTGACAATGCTAACTTTTCATCAAATTCTTCTTTTGTATTTCTCGGTGTTGATACTTGGATTTTAGAATCGGAACTTCCATCTAGATTCCATACATTCGTCATGATTGAAAAAAGTAGTCTGCAACATAAGAAAATAATTAAATATTCCATCACTAATAAGTTCCATTTTCAATCACACAGCAGCTACTGATGATAACTGTGCTATAGCTTGGAGTAAATATCCAAGATTTCCTTCAGTTTCCAATGCTTTGAAGCAAGAAATGTCTTTTCTGAATTGTCTTAAGGTAGGCTGTTCAAATTTGTTTGAATTTTTTAAGATAAAAGAGAAGTAAACGCTCTCTTCTGTCATTCTAGCTTAATAGACATGTCAAGAAGGAACAAGCTGCAAAACTGTATCTTATAATAGAGATAAAGGGCTTTGTAGTCATTATAGATTTGAATTCATTGATGAATACCACCCTACTGTAGTTTCTTCTACACGTGATGGAATTCTTTATTCTTTTCAATGCAAAAATTACATCGATTCTTCTTGTTTGGGTGATCCCTACTCTACAAAAGATCTTCCAAGCACCTCTTTTACATCTTCATCTTTCTATCCAAATTTTGAACCGTACAAAGCAAAATTTTTTTATTCAGATGACGATCCCCCTTTCACCGTTCCACAAGCATTTCGACCTGCGATTACTGATGTTAATATATGGTTTCAGATTGAGCTGTATACTTTAACAGCTGTAAAAGGATATATCATAAAGGGTGGTGGATATATTGAACAAAAGCATTTTATAACTTCTCATTACTTTTTGTATGGTACAAGTTGTAAATATCTCATGAATTTGAACGATTTAGGATTGAAGAGAAGGGTTAGGAGTTCTTAGTTTGCACATGCACAATTTGACTATATAT
>CAJFCJ010000217.1:4482-19602 GCA_904063045.1 Dimorphilus gyrociliatus
TGTTAAGCTTTGTAAAGCTCCTAGGCCATCAACATACTTAAAAATTGTAGGTTCTATTTTTGGAGAGTTAATTTCTAAAGTTTGTAGATTCACAAGCTTATTGACAAGTTTTAAATTCTCAACCATTCCATAAAGTGATAAGTCTTGTAATGTTTGTATTTTAATTATCTTTTTTAAGAATTCTGAGGTATAAACATTAAACTTCAATTTTAATGTTTCAAGAACGGGCAGAGATATAATCTGTGACAAGGTATTTGAGCTACATTCATAACCACCACTTATCTCTAAATATTTTAAACTTTTAGAATTTGCAATTCCTCTACACACAATGCTCTCCATATTCTTCATTTTAATAATTAATTTCAACTTAACCAATTTAGTAAATCTTGTAATATCGATTGGATAGTTGTAAAATAAATGCTCTACATTATCAATTTCAAGTTCTTCTATGTTTGGTGTACATGATTGAACTAAATTAATTCTTTCTATTTTACCATTTCTTAATGTAAGTCTTTTTAAAAACTTCAACCTAACAACCAATTCTCTAAAGTTGCTTAATAAAAATGCTCTCTTTATCTCTAAATCCAACACTTTAAGGTAGGTAATAGACGTAATATGATGAATGAATTTCACATTTAGTATTCCAGACGGCTGATCAATCGTTAATTCTGATAAATCCTTATTGTTTGTTACTTTAGTGAGCTCTGATAACGAAGGAATATTTAATCCTTTCACATTTAATTTATTAAGGTAAACATTTTGGTTGTTTATAAACGATAATGTGGTCTTAAATTGTGCATTTTCAAGGAATAATTCTTCGATGCTTTTTACAGTCAAAAGTAATTCTTGAATGTTATCTGGTATATAACAAGATTCTAAATCTAAAGATTTTATAAATAATTCATTAAATATAAATGTTATGATTTTAAAAACGTTAATAACTGTACGCTGTTCTCCGAATTGTTTTAAAAATACACTTCTTGAAACTTTAAAGTGATAATTTTGTTCTCCTTTTAATAATTCAGTATTGTTGCATCTCTTGCCTGTATTAATTACGAAAATAGTTTCTAGAAGATCATTTTCTTTTCTTTCAATTGAAATATCATATAAATTTAAATATCCATTTAATAACGATATAAGGTAATGTTTAACTTGACAAGAATGTATACTTAGCTTAGTTTTAAAACAACTAAAGAATAACTTTCCAATATTTTCACAGAATAAAACCATATATTCATCATATAAAAGTAGTTCATCTGCTAAAATAACTAATTTTTGTAGTGTTAGGATATTATTTGACGGATTTAGAATAATAGAATTTTCTAGTTCCAATACGTTATTTTCTATTATAGACATCATTAGATTAAATGTATCTCTTTCTATTTCAGAATTAATTATTTCATTGAAGTCAAAAGAACAGTTATTCTTTGGAATATAAAATCTTGATAGAATCTCTGATTTTTGAAATATAGTAACATCACTACAGTCATATTTTATTTTGCCAACTGTAAATTCGTTATAATAACCACAATCATTATTTTTAAATATTATCTCAACAATATTGGTTTTAATAAAACAGAACAAAATAATCAATAATATGTTAAATACTTTCATAAGGGCTCATTAGTCTTTCGGTATATAAAAGTTTTTTTCTGATTAATATTCCATTTTAGTAATTTTTAAAAAATATTTAATTTGGAAATAAAAAGAATTTTTATTCCTCTTTGCTATAAAAATTTGTTTTTAAAATCTCCTCTAAATGTCAAATTTTTGATGTTTTGAAAAATTTTAAAAATTGTTGAACTTCTATAAATGTTTAATTAGATCAAGAAAAAAACTTATTTCCTTATTTATATAAGATAGTTTATTGATATAAATAAAAAAAAAGGTATAAAAATAGTTCAATTCTTCTGTTTTCAACAATCTTATTATTTAAGCTGATCAATGAAATTTAGTAAATCCTAAAAAAAGAATTAATAGCACTTTTTTCTATAATAACAGATTGAATAAGAGAATAAACTATTGTTATGATAATTTATAATACTCGTTAATTATATGTTTTATTCTAGACTTTGATAAAATTCTATTTTTAGAATTAATTTACGTATTAAAATGAATATAAAAAACAAATTATGTTGTATACCAATAGGGTTCCTGATTCCTTAGAATTCCTACCAAATTACCAAAAATTTTCAAAAATTTACTATTTTAACCCCTATTTTGCGTTTTTCTACGTATAACATTAAGGTTCCTACCAACTTACCATGATATTTTTTTCAATAAATAGAAATTTTTGTTTAATTTTTTTCTTTAGCACTGATTCATTAGGATTCCACTAATTTAAAGAAATATTAAAAAATCTATTTTAATATAAAAACAACAGTTTTAGATGTCTAAAACAAGATTATACTATAGAAATAGTATTGATATGCGTTTTATTAAAATCAAAAGTAGCAAAATATTTATTTTTTAATTATATCAAACTTGAGAAATTATTGTCCATAATGGTAAAATAAATTAAAAATAACTCGATTGAAGAACGAGACCATTAAGTAGGATGCTTAACTAATAGTACAATCCCTAATTTAACCGACAAGACTAAAAGAGCAACTTTTTTAAAGAAGATTAAATATTTAAGATATGTTAATTGCGAAATATTTTATACTATTGGTGGTTTAAATAAAGAGGAATTCCTTCTTATGAATTTCTAAAAATAACCTAAATAATACATAGAGCTCATGGCGATGGTCATTCTGGAGTCACATCGATCAGAAATAGCCTGAGTCAATCATATCTTGGTACAAAGAGTGATGAAATACGAAATTTTGTTTCATCTTGTGAAAAGTACAGCAGAACAAAAGAACAATGAAGTAAGTACAATCACTAGTATCGTACCAGATTATTTTAGACAGAGAATAATGGTGGATTTAGTTGATTTGTCAAAGTATAGATCAGACAATGATGGTTATAGATACCTATTTAATTTCATAAAGACATTTAGCAAATTTACCTTTTCTTTCTTGCAAAAGAGTAAAGTGCAGCAACTTTCAAAGAAATTTCAATGATTTTCTCCATAGTGAAGATAAATTTGATATTTTACATTCAGATAACGGAAGAGAGTTTGTAAACCAGGAAGTGGTACCGATATATAGTGAATGGGGGGATTGAGATAATTCATGGAAAACCTAGGCATCCTCGATCTCAAGGAAAGACCGAGCGTTTTAGTAGTACTTTGAAAGAATAGATAAGAAGTTCGTTATGAAATAAAAAACAATAGATATATAGATAGATTAAAAAAACTTTTATTCGAATATAATAACTCACAACACGGAGCTGCTAAATACACTCCTTTTTTCATTTATAAAGGAGCGATAAACACACTTAATATTTCAATAATAGAGGCTAACTTGGAAAAAAGTAATATTAGAAACCATATAATACATTTGTTTATGAACATAATAATAGAATTAATCAGAGACAAGTGGTTGCAGGGGAAACAGTATTACTATCTAAACACTTTGACATGAATATTGAAACATGAAGAAACACGTTGGAATCATTATATTATCGAGAAATATATACTTTAGTAACATTGAAAGACAACGTTGCTTCAATTGTGTGTGAAGAGGTAGAGAAATTTGTTCATGTTAACAGATTAAAAAGATATATTTCTCGAAATAACCAAAATTAAAACTTTTATTTATAATAATATCTTACTACTTTTAATTTTAATAAAACGTATATCAATACTATTTCTATAATATACTCTTGTTTTATGTATCTAAAACTGTTATTTTTTTATTAAAATAGAATTTTTAAAATTTCTTTTAAATTAGTGTAATCTTAATGAATCAGTGTTGAAGAAAAAAAAATTTTAACTAAAAATTCCTATTTGTTGAAAAAAATATCATGGTAAATTGGTAGGAATCCTAATGGTATACGTAGAAAAACACAAAATAGGGGCTAAAATAATAAATTTTTGAAAATTTTATGGTAATTTGGTAGGAATCCTAATGAATCAGGAACCCTATTGGTATACAACAGCTATTAATTAGAATTGTAAATTTTATTAAATCAAAATAAATTTCTTGTCTTTTGCTAGGTTTGGTTATTTAACTTTTTTTAAAAAAATAAAGAATAATCAATTATTCGTAATAAGAACATTCAGAAATTTTATATTATTGTTAACCAATCAAAGAAGGGTTAAGCTATTAAGGAGTATATCAAAAATAAATATTTTTAAATTTCCCCTTTTATGAAAAGTTACAAAAGATGTTTGTTCTTGTTCTTTATATTTGTTATAAGTTTATAGAATGTACTCAGAACAACTCAATAATAGAATTAACGTTCAGTGATAATGAAAAACAGAGCTTAAAAAAATTTTCAAAAATTTTATTCAGTCTTATGGAAAAACTAGATATCTTTTTTTTTTAAATTTGATGAATCTACGACTAACAGTATATTCAAATCTAATATAAAAGCTTATGGAGCAATTGATAGTATATTAGATGATACAGATAAACTAACTAAACTTAGAGATATAATGGTAGGATTTTCTAAGAAATTAGAATTAAAGAACAAGACAACATTTTTAAGATAAAAGATTATGTTAGTCTAATGTTATATGATTACATGGTAAAAGATAAAGAGTATTCAGTGGAAGAGATAGAAAGCATTATAGAAACAGCTAAATCATACATAAATGAAGTCTTAGAGCGTCCTTTAAAGAGTTTAAAGCGTGTTTATACGCTAAAAAAATTACAATCATTGGATTTATCAAGTTGTAATCTTAAGGATGATAGTTTAGGTGGATTAGATGGTCTGGAGAATATTAGAATATTAACTATATCAGGTAATAAAGATATAACCAAAAAAGGATTTGATAAGCTATCTGTTCTTAAACATCTCGAATGTGTATTTTTGTATAGGTGTAATATTCAAGGGAATGGAGATCTAGAAGTGTTAGGGGAACTACCTAACCTCCAGAAACTCTTTTTTGACTTTAGTAAAAACATGAATAGTAGTAATATTGACTCAATCTGCAAAGCTACTCAGTTAACGGACTTAGTGTTGACTAATTGTGATCTGAAAGGTGATATACTAAAAAATAGACTAAAAAATCTAAAAAAATAGAAGCTTTAGATATTTCTCTTACTGAAAATGCAGATAAAGAATTACTTGAAGAAATTTTTGATAATCTCACGCAACTCAAAGATTTAAATATATCATTTTGTGTTGATATAAAACCAGGATCATTTGAATTAATACATAATCTAAAAATTAGTAAGTTTAAACGTAAAACATATAAAAAATCTCAATGAAGCAGATTTATCAAATATATTTAATCTGAAAATGCTTGAGTCTCTTAATTTATCTTACTGTGAACTAAAAATGGGATCTTTAAAAGGAATAGAAAAGATAGAAGATTTAACAGAACTGTACGCAAGCAAAACGAGATTTCCAAGGATGATACAGATTCTTTATTTGAACTAGAAAAGTTAGAGATTTTGAAAATGGATGACTGCGAGTTTGCAGAAGGCAGTTTAAAAGATATAAAAAATTTAAAAAAGTTAAAGTTTTATATTTGAATTCGTGCACAGCCATAGGAAGTGAAGAAATAAAGAAATATCACAACTAAGTAAACTAGAAGAACTAGAGATAATTTCATGTGAACTCAAAGCTGGGGTCTTAAGCAATGGGTCGGAGCATTAAATAATCTAAGAAAACTTAGTATTAGATTCAACACAAACCTTTCAAATAGTGATATGTCAGAAATTTTCAATTTAAAGAATCTAGAACATCTTTCAATGCTTGGATGTGATTTAAATTCTAATCAACTCATAGGAATTCATTCACTTGAAAAGCTAAGAATCTTAGAAATATCAGGCAATCAAAGTCTAACTAAACAAGACTATATAGGAATTATTAAACTACCCAACCTATACAGATTATATGTTGATGAATATTTTTATTCTATAATGGTATAGAAGACATAAAAAACGAACTTAAAGAAAGACGGATTCTTAAATAGATACACATATAAATCATGGCTTAAAACAAACTTTTAGGTCGATAATTAAAAGAATTATCTATACCTTTTAAAATATAAAGTTGCTTTTTACTCCTTTTAATACAGTTATTCCTACGTCTTTTTAGGCTTAATACACTATTCTCTATGTATGTGGCATATATATAAAAATCCAAGTTAAATAGCGTATTGAGGAAATTTACATTTTTTCGAAATTAAAATGTCCTTTGTATTGGCTATCTTTATTATAAATGAAATATTTAAATATAATATTTTATTTATAACCCTCTGCACTTTAACCAAAAACAGGAATTTTTGAAAAGTTAACTTGAGTAATTAAACAAGATGATTAAATTTACAAAAAGTAAATATTATATAATAGCGATAGATTCTATAAAAAGACTGGAATTTATTACTTTATAACAAAATAGAGAGAATCTCTTCAAATAAAGATATAAACATAACTTATCATACCCTTATTATGGGAAGACATTGACCTGACCATGAAAAAAGTGAGACTTTCGACTTAAAATAAGTTGTGTTCTCGTTGAAGAAAATAGGATAAAATGTCAACGAATCAACTTCAACGATATGATTATTTTTTAAAACTTTTTTTGAGAGAAATGGTATTGGGATAAAGCTTTTTCCTGGTCGGAAAGCAGTTGAATACCTGTTCAACTACTAAAACCAAGAATTTGGTGATGTCAGGTCAAAAAAACGTAGCTAAACTCCTGTAGATACTTCCCCAATGACAATTAGAAGAAGTCTAAATTAAATTGAAATGTTTGAAAGAGTGTCAGCAATCCTCCTTTTTTGGCTATAACTCCAAAATTATTATATTAAATTAGGTATATAAAAATTTAAAATAGATTAAAGTAATTCGGAGTGATGAAAGTCAATTTAAGGTTTTTGAATCTGATGGAAGACAATATGTATGGAGATAAATTTAAACCCTGCTTCTTAGTTCAAAGGCAGAACTATTATGGACGAGAAAATTTTATGGTAAAACCATTTGAAAAGCGTTTTTGTTTATCTAAAATTTAATTCTGCAGACTATATAGATCTTATTAATAAGAATTTGTATGACTACATATTAAATAAAAGTGATTCACGGTACATTTTCCAACAGGATAATACACCACTTCATGCTTGCATAAAAAGTATAGATTCTTTTAAAGAAGAAAGTTGAATTGATGAACTGGCCACCAATGCCCCCAGATTTAAATCCGATGGAGAATATATGGGTCATAAAAATCAAAATATTAAAATATACACAAAAAGAACATGAAAGAACTAAAGGCTATAATAGAGAAAGTTTGAAGAGAAATCCCCATTTTTTTGAAAAAATTAATCGATGGTATTCATAATAGATGTTTAGATGTTAGTAGGGAGAATAACAGCCATATTAGATTATAGCTAAGCAACTAACGGTAACTCTAGTTATTTTATTGATTGATTTTCCATCAAAACAACCTATACCTCCCTTATTGAATAAACCCTTCCCAATATTTACATTAACTTAAGAACTTTTAATTTATCTTTGGTTTTTTGTATATTCATCAAAGAGCATCAAAATAAAAACTTAGTTTTTTGAATACTAGTGTATATAAACTAATTTTATGCATTAGAGTTGTTCATTAATTAAAGATAGGATGATTAGCCTGAAAACAGGATCCATACATACTAATAAACCTCAAGAATAAAATTCAGTTTATAAAATATCAGCAGAGAACGCTAAACTTTAAAAATACAATACGAATTAGCCTAAATTTGAATCTAACAGACCTCAGACTTTGATACAAAACTTTATCAATAATTAAATATTTATGAAAAATGATAGAATGATCTCTAGTCATAAAATAATTGTAAATTTAAAAACTAACACCAAAGTGCCTATTCTCATAGGATAATTAGAGGTGTTCTCACAAGAAAAGAGGCTAAGACTTTTATAGGAGTGAAAAATTCTATTCATTTAAAAGGTGCTGAAAATTGCTGAAAATTATCCTTATTTAGGGGAAACATTGGAAAAGAGATGCTTTTTAATAATAAAACGACATTTTTTTATTATAAAAACTCTATTAAATGCTGTATTTAGTAGAATTTAATAGTAAGAGACTGTTTTAGCTCTAAAGGTCTACAAAGGTTAAATTTTGCTGATGTAGTTATAGATGCAATATAGTATATAGGTAAGCTAATTGGTATTTTACAATCGACAGGAGAAAGGTTTGGAGTAAAACCCCCAAACGAGCCTATTACCAATGTTTATATGTTAGAATAGACACAAACTTCTTCTTTTTCTGCTGCTTTATCGTGTAAATATATTTTTTTATTTACTGATTGAAAACAAGAGTCAAAAAGCATATATTTCTGAAATGATATAATAAGCTATGTATTTTAACGAATAAGAGGGGGATAAAATGGGTGCTCAAAATAAAAGATACAAAATTCTTTATTATTTTCAAACTTTCACCTTCTGTTACCATATCATAGATAATAGATTTTCTCTATTAATATGTTGGAGAAAACAATCCTAAAAAATGAGATTTAACTATAAATAAACATTTAAGATGTAGACTAAGAACAGTGTATATAATAGTTTTTTAATTCGTCCTTATTTCATTGTTATTGACTTAATTATATTCTTATACATACTGTATTTACAACACGAAATCATTTATAAAAGATATATGGGCAACACGAAGTTCATATATCTGACGTTAAACTGATTTATATTATAATTAAATATAAAATCATCAATTGAACGAGACTTGAAGACATATAGACTTAAAATTATATGTTTAGATGGGGTGTATGTGCTTTATATCATATAAAAATCTAAATTAAGTATTTGCGGAAATAGCAGTTTAACGTCATCTTTGTAATTTTGCCTATAGTATTAAATTTTAGCTATAAAAAATAGATTTAGTAAAAATATTGAGTATAAAAATTCCAGAATTAGAATATATCCTAAACCATTTTTTATTATGGATTCTTTATATTACAAATTTTTTATGTTATAAAAAAGGTTAAAGGCCGCGTGTTAAAGATAAATAAGAATTTAGAACCGGCCTTTATGTTTAAAAATACATTTATTTTAATTTTTTTGTCTATAATTAAGTTTATTAATTCTATTAGAAACAATAATATTTCATCACAATTACCTAAATATAAAAATCATAAATAATATGGCTTAGAAAGACTATCTAAAAAATATATTCAACCTTATGAAGATTATGGAATATCCCCCCTATTTTTAGTACACAAATGACTACAGGAAAATTTAAGTACACAGCTAAAATTTATAGTGCAACAGATACTACATTATATGATATAGACAAACTAACTAAACTAATAAAATGAACATTTTTTCCCAGAGTTTAACTAAGTCTGATATAAAAAAATTCTAACAGTAAAAACTTGGTCAACTAAAAATTATATGATTTAATGATAAAAGATGAAGGATTCTAACCAGAAGGGATTAGAAGAATAATTAGACTCGTTATATTTTACATTAAAGAAGCCAATAAACGCTAGAATACGAATTTTAGGCGTATACTACAAATGTCATGTCTTGAAATTTTTCGATTATCGAACTTAGTCTTACAGATTATAATTTATATTGACTTTAGGATCTTCAAAGTTTGAAAACACTGGATATATCAGGTAATATAAGTATAACTAAAAGGAGGCTTGGTGATTTATCTAATTTTAGATGTCTTGAAAATTTTATACTCAATTAGCAAAATTTAATCATCTCAAAGTTTTAGATTTAAGATAAGGGGATCTTAATGCTGATAGTCTTGATTCTATTTCTAATGCTACTAAATTATTAAAATTAAAGTTATAATATTGTAATTTAAAGGGCGAGATATTAAAAACAGACTAAGGAAGTTTAAAAGTTTAGAGAAAGTGTATTTTTTAAATACTTGAGAATTGATAAAGAGTTATCGATAGAGATTCTCTGAAAATCTCACAGAACTTAAATATTTTAACTTGTTTTGATATCTGAAGGCTTTGGTTTAATTTATAAGCTCTATGATTAAAAACTTTAAACTTAAACGGCACCAAAAATATTCCAAAGGATAATTTAGGGTATATAATCCAATTAAAGGATTTTGAACACCTCGACTTGCCCTTTTGTAATTTAGAAGTTTGTTCAACATATTGAGTGCGAAAATTAGAATCTTTAACAATATTAAAGCATGATTATAATAGATTTTAAAACAAGGCACAACCTTAATTTTCGAACTAAAAAAACTGAGAATTTTAAAATTTACTAATAACCAACTTGGGAAAGACAATTTAAGAAGTATTTTAAATTTAGTAAAATTATGAGAATTATGCCTAGAAAAGTGTACAGATCTTAGTAGGAATAAAATGAGAGAAATATCACAGCTAAGGTAAGGTAGCTTAAAAACTCCCTATCTTCATATGATCTTAAACCTGGAGTTTTATGTAGCGGATTGCCCAAGCTAAATGGAATGGAACAGCTTTTTGTAAACAACAATCTAAGTCTTGACCAAAGTGATATTTTAGAGATTTTAAGTCTAAAAAATTCTTAAAATTGGGGTTGTTTAACTTCGGTGCTGGTGTGTTTAGCTATATAAAAGTAAAGTTTTATAACAGCGAAAAATTATATATAGAGAGAATCAAGAGTCTAATAAAAAAGAGATGGAAGAGATTTTTTAAAGGAATTCCAAGACTAAAGAAATTAAAGAAATTAATAATAATAATGAATAAGAAATTAGTAAATTGCCTATATTAAAAAAATTACTTGTTGATCATTCATTTTATCTAAAAGGTGTTGTGGTAGAAATAATAAACAAACTGAATAGAAAAAGAGTACAGCACGATGAACTGGCTGTTAATAAATTGAATGTAATAAATTGAATGTTATATCTTATAAGAAATTTGTCTCTCTTGTTTTTAAATCTTTACTAAAAAAGAAAGACTTACAGTGATTAAAAACTTTACTAACAAAATGCTTTTTATTGACAAAATAAGTAGTAAATTCTACTCCATAGCATCTTTAATAACCTTTAAATATTGTAAAGTTTTAAAAGACTGATATAATGAAAAAATATTTTTATATCTTTTGACAGTTACAGGAAATTTAAAATCAAAGAATTTGGTAGTAGGTGGTTAGGTATTAAAAAACAGTCTTAAATAAAAAAAAGTGTATTCTGCAATTATAATAGTTAGGTAGAAAGGATTTTTAAATATGAAATCGGACAATTAAGCTTGCTTTACAGTAAAACTACAAAATGAATTTTTTAATATCTAGAATAACAAAATCCAGTTGGAGCCACATAAAATATGCATTAAACTAGTAGTAATATAATAAACATCAGCCTTTATAGCTATATTAATTATTATTTATTTCTAGAGAAGAAATTCTTTTCCAGAAGTTTTTGACAGATGCGATTTTTTGAAACAGAAAAATATATTTAGCATGGTTTAAATTTGAGCATATAGTAAATTTCCCCAAAATATTCTTATAACCAATGTTTTTATTATCAATAATGTAATAGAGGGACTAAATAGTTCTTCGTATACATTAAACAGCAAATAAAAATTACACAGTAAATAAAAATTATACAACAAATAAAGATAATTATTTAGAAATGGATAATCAGTAATATTGAAATTTAAAGTACAAATATCTTCTCGTGATATTTAAATAGAAAAGACTTAAAAAGCAACTATAGAATACCTAATACAAGTATACCTTTAAAGCTCATTTATGATAAAAATATATTCTTTTTTAGTAGGTCGTTAAATTTCAGTTTAAAGTGAGATTTTTTATGTTCTTCAATCCTTTCTGAGATTTTAGTGCTGTTACTTCCTATGATGGATTATATAAATTAAAAAAACTTTGAATTACATTAAATTTCAAAATAAATTCCTAGATTTATCTAACATCATGTATTTTTAAAAACTAAAACAACTGTCTATTATCTAATACAAAGCATCCTATCTCAGTATAAGATCAGATGTAGAGTTAATAAAAAATAATGTATTCTTATTTTTGGCCTCAAATAGTCATTTAATTTACTCGTCAACAAATATAAAGGCTATTGAACTAATTGGAATCCGTTTACTTTTAAAACTATTAAAAATTTGACTTCCCAGACTCAAAAATGTTTATAAAAGCATATTAAGTCAAATTAGTATAGAAAGTATCATTATACTTACTTTTGATATCAATAAGATACAGTTGGGGACAAAAAAAATGGCTCAAACATAAAACTCCTAAAAACTAGATTATTTGTTTTTTTCAGTTAAAACTCATTTAGTGGAGTTATACTCAATTGGTATAATAAACATTAATTCATAATTGTAATTTTTATTAAATGTTTATTAAATAGTTTTTTCTATAATTTTATATTTTTCTTTCAATGATGGGACAAAAAAAATGGCTCAAAATTTTTTTTTTCAAACCTGACAAGTTTCCCTCCATATTAGTATAAAAAATCGCAAAAACATAATCCCTTTATGGGTAAACACTATGATAAAATCACTATAGGTAAGATAATTGGGTATTTTGATAATAATTTAAATCAGAGAGAAATAAGTAAGAAGTTGGGTATACCACAAAAAACTATATCAAATATACTCAAAAGAGAGTCTAATGGACAGGGAGTAATAGAAAAATAGGCTCAGGGCGACCCAAACTTCTTTGCTATCAAGATTTTAACATTATAAAGAAATCACTAAAAAAATTCACTTATTTCAGTTCCAAAAATAACTAAAATCTTATCAGAAGAAAGGAATATTAGCCATAGTACCAAAACAGTAAGTCGTTTTTTGAAAGATCAAGATTATATAGCTAAAACATCTATCAAAAAACCTTTTTTGAGCCCTTTACACAAATTAAAAGATTTGACCAGGCGAAAAATTGGCTATTTAATGGAAAAGAATAGTGGAATGACGTGATTTTTAGCGATGAAGCTTCATTTTCTCTTTTAAATGATGCGGGAGCTTTTAAAGTCTGGCAAAACAATACAACAGCGCCTTTTATTAATTAAACTAAAAAATTCAGTTTTAAAAAGTTAATGGTATGGGGGTGTATGTCATATAATGGTGTGGGTATATTAGAATTTATTAATGGTACAATGGACGCCCCTTATTATGTATCTATTCCAGCTTCGAATCTTCCTGCCAGCCTGAGAAAAACGGGACTTTCTACTTTTAAATTTCAGCAGGATAATGATCCTAAGCACAAAAGTGCACTAGCCATGGAATATTTTGAACAAAAGGATATTGAAGTTCTACCGTGTGTTCTCAAAGTCCTGACTGAATCTTATAGAAACAATTTGGGCTATTATGAAGCATCGTCTGAGAGGAAAATCGTTTCCCGATTTGAACTCTTTAAAGAGGAATTAACATCAATTTGGAACTCAATACCTCATGAAACATGTAGAAAATTAGTAGAAGGAATGCCAAACAGGCTTAAAGATGTGATAAGAAGCAAAGGAGGCCATATATCTTATTAAAAAACTTTGAGCCATTTTTTTTGTCCCATCACTGAAAGAAAAATATAAAATTATAAAAAAAACTATTTAATAAACGTTTAATAAAAAATTAAAATTATGGATTAATGTTTATTATACTAATTGAGTATGACTCCACTAAATGAGTTTTAACTGAAAAAGATAAATAATCTAGTTTTTGGGAGTTTTATGTTTGAGCCATTTTTTTTGTCCCCAACTGTAAATGTTACTTTTGTTGTATATCAAAGTGTTGGTTGTATCATTGTGTTACATACTAAATTACCATAAAATTTACAATTTTTTATTATTTTAACCCCTTTTTTTCAAAAACCCTTGTGTATCATTGTGTTGCACTAAAATTAATAGGATTTTTTTTTCAATAAATAGGAAATTTTACTACAAATTTTTTTTTTGTCACCACTTGTATCATTGTGTTGCAGTAATTTAATAGGGAATTTTTTATACTAATTTAATAGGAAAAATAAAGAATATTTAGGTATTTAAAAATTTAATACTAAACCCTATAAATGGCCAGAAATATAACAATAGAAACAGTTGAAGAAAGAGATAGCATTGTGTCTTACTTGTTATCCGGAACTGTTCCTTCTTTTAATAATAGGTCTCTGACAAACTCCTTTTTAAGAAAAACTAGACATTTGAGTTATTCAGAAGGTAAGATTTTCTATATCAAAAATAACGAAAGAAAGGAAATCATATGTATGTTTGACTCAGAAAAAAAGGAGAATATATTAAAGATGGTTCACAGGAATGGACATTCTGGTATTGTTTCAATGAGGAATACGATTAGTAGATCATATCTAGGTATAAAAACGACTGATATATCAACATTCGTTTCTCATTGTGATACATGTCATGTAACACCAGAATCGTCCATAATAATAGCATCATTTCGTCAATTATCCCTGATTACTTCAGGCAACGTATAATGATAGACCTCGTTGACCTGTCCATATATAGAAGAGAAAATGACAATTTTAGATACATTTTCAACTTTATTGAAACATTTAGCAAGTTTGCGTTCTCTTATCCGGCAAAGGATAAACAGCAGAAACATTCTCAAAAATATTAGAAACCTTTCTTTTTAAAGAAGGTAAATTTGATATTATACACACTGATAATGGGAGGGAGTTTGTAAACTCTAGAGTGTATAGCTTGTGTAGGTCTTGGGGAATAGATTTGATACATGGACACCCAAGACATCCCCAGAGCCAGGGGCAAATAGAAAGGATCAATAGGACTATCAAGACTAAAATCAAGAAATCTCTTACACAACAAAGTAATAGATGGATCGATAATTTAGATGTATTGTTATATGAATATGACAATTCTCAGCATAGGGCTACCAAGCATACTCCTTTTTACATATATAAAGGTGCATTAAATAATCCTACTAACTTAAACATACAAAAAATTACAGAAATGAATAATATTAGAAGTGAAATTATAAATTATGCAGCAAAATTTGTTGATGAGCATAACGCTAGAATAAATCAATCTCGGCTGGTTATAGGCGATACTGTGCTTTTATCCAAAGATTTTGATATGAATGTAAGGACCAGAAGACACTTATTTAGTAAT
>CAJFCJ010000217.1:21882-39154 GCA_904063045.1 Dimorphilus gyrociliatus
ATAAAATATCTTTTTAAAGATATCGTTTATTTTCCCGCTCCCAATCTTTAGCTCTCCATCTTCATTATAACTATTTTTCCGCATTTTTTCCTCCAAAATCATTTGTTTTGCTGGCTTATAATAATAGGATTTAGATCTGATGGTACGGCTGTAATAGGGATAAACTGGTAAAACAATCATAGGAGTAGTAAATTTTTCGGATAAACTTTTAAAAGAATCGGCCCCTTCTTTACTATTTATAAAATGTTGTCTAGGTTGGCTAAATAGAAAATATTTGTAATATACCATTCTTCTATTTTTCCGTTCTTTTTCTGTATAATTTAAATTAGCAATAAAAATTGAACGCATGTTTCTTTTAATAATATAGTTGTTTGTAAGTTTTTCGGTGCCATATCTGCCACAAATTGTATCTTGAATGCCTTTTCGAATTTCTTCTATATCAAACTTAGCGTCGATATTGTTCTTATTCTCTTGTTTTAATACTTTTTTGGAAGTTTCATCTTTAAAATCTGTGCTTGACCTTTTGTAATTTTGATTATCTAACTGGCTTGCCAAATTATCTGTTTTGAGTTTTTTTGTTGATTTATTATTTGTAGTCGATAGTTCTTCACTGCTAGCAGCTCTTTTAGAGTTACCGCTTTTTGAAACATTAACATCCGAATTTGTAAAGTCTTTTTTATGATCATATAAAATGTTTTCACCAAATTGTTTAGCAATGCCCAGAAACTCTTGTTTATCGTTTGAATCAACTATACTCTGTGAAATTTTTGTATTATCGACTGGACTTTGCTGATACTTATTTGGGAAGGTTGGTGAGCAAAATGGTTGGTTAGCAACCTCACAACTACTATGTAATAAACTACTATTCTGGCCATATTGAACCAATGAACAGTCATGTATAGAATAATTTGCAGACTCCATTTGAGATGCAATTTCATGTGTTTGAGGATAATGAATCGTTGTATTGCTAGTAACTTTGGTGGGATATTCATAACTTTGACTACTTTGAGTTGTAAATAAATAAGAATTCTCTGAATACGTGGTGTTATAATTCATTAATTGTGGATTTTGTGGTGTATTTTGGTGAACTTGACTATTATAGTCAGCTACAGTTGAGTATTCATTACTACTGGTTGATGCAGGAGTTGTTTGGTTGTTCGATGTATAATCACCATAATTAAAGGATCGTTGATACTGCTGTGAAGGGTTCATTGGTATGTAATTAGGAGTAGAAGTAGTGACATCCGTATAATTTTCTGAGTATGTATTATTGTAATATGATGGGATATACTGTGGTTGTAATATCGTATTATTAATAGAACTGTTTGTACAATGCGAAATTGCTGGTTCTTTCGCATTGGTTGTATATAAAGAATCATTATTTAAATTATACTGAGCTGTGTTTAAAGTTGATTGTGGAAAAGAATCATAGCATTTCTGGCTGTAAGAACTTCCGAATGTGACTTTACGGTCTAAATCTATATTGTTTATGTCTAACTCTGGTGCTCTATCCATATTTGAAACATGAGGAATTTGTAAATCAGGTAAAAACTCGATTCCTATGTGCTGGCCAGTACTGTCTAAATCTATATTGTTTGTGTCTAACTCTGGTGTTCTATCCATATTTGAAACATGAGGAATTTGTAAATCAGGGAAAGAAGTGACTTCTAATTGCTGGGCTGAACTATTATGGCTACTTGGCAAGACCTGAAGCTTTGGAGTAAGTACTGTTTTTCGAGTACAAATAAAGTGTTCTGGATGGATAAAGGCATCTTCTTCAGTGCTATAAGTTGAATTTTGTTGATCATTTGACTCCTTAGTTGAGTCTTTACTTAAGCTATGCTCAGTACTCTCAATAAACACATTTTCAGCTCCTATAATATCATTAATAAAGAAAAGAATCATTGATGGGCAGTAAACAATGCATTTATACAATTTAATATTTTCTGCAAATGGAAGTTTTAATCCGTCATTATTTTGTAAACATCGTTGAAGTGTTAATCAAATAAATTTATTACTAACTCCTTTTAATATTTAGCTTTATTTACTTGAACTGTCAATTAGGTATCAAATAATTTTTTAAAAATACTCATAAACAATAAATTTTATTAGTTAAGTTGAGTTTAAATACTCAATAAAACATTACTTATTTGTAAAATTAATTTTTCAATAAACTTAAAAATTTTTTATCTTTATATTTGTTGCATGTAATTTTGCCCCATATAATATGGGTCGGGATCGATATAACTTTTTAAAATAACTCAAATTGAACTTGCTTGAATTTTAAATTCGTTCTAAATTAGGAAAGGGTCTGGTATTTAATTGTGACCCCTACCTAATTAATATGAAAGAGTTTCTATATATGGATTTTAATCAGTATGGGAGGGGTGTAAAATAATTTCTTAAAATAATTAATAAATTTTTTAATTTTGGTTTTTTCTACTATTTTTATCCTTCCATGACTATTACATAATATTAAAGTATTGTCATTATTAATTTGATGTACATTATAAGTTTCTGTTTCATATAGAGAGTTTTCAATTATAGTACTGCTGTTTAGCCTACTAGGTCTGTAGTCTTTTAGTAATAAAACTTTATCTCCAATAATTAATTAGCAGAGTGGTTGGTTTCTTGTTCTCTCCTATAACTAACTGCATATGACTGATACCTCTCCCTAACTATTATTGCGTTATTATTTATGTTAGTAATTGGGTACAACATACTCGGGTTCTTTCCTCTAAATAAAATAAATGGCTTTGTTCTTGTTGTCCGGTGTGGTGTGTTATTATATCTATAAACTATTTCTTTTAAGTGTTTAGTCCATTGGAAGGTATTCCCTTCACTTCCCCTTATCAACCTATCTTTTAAAATTCTGTTAAAACGCTACACTTGCCCTTGACCCTGCAGATGATAGGCCTTCCTCTTATATGCTTTACTGTATATTTTTCTAAAACATCTTTGACCCATTTATTCACAAATTCTATCCATTATCGGTGTGAATACTTTTCCATGGGCCTTCGCTTTGAAATAGTTTTTCAAGTATGTCAGCAAATATACAGCCATGCTTTGAAGCAACTGGATACACAAATCCAAATTTAGAAAAAGAATCAATCATTGTATAGCAGTACTTCATCCCGCTATTTATATTAGAAAAGTTCGAAAAATCAATAAGGTCTACCATTAGTCTTTCATTAGCAGCAGTAGGTATGATTGCAGCAATTTTTTTTGTTATAACAGGTGGTTTAATTTTTTGACAAAATTCACACTTAGATACAAAACTTTTGACGTCAAGGTGTTTTATTCCATAATATTTCTCATTTATCAACATAAAAACCTTGTTTATGCCCAAATGATCTGGCTCATGGTATTTTTTAATTATTTTTTGTTTCAAAACCAGTTCATAATCACATATTACCAGTTTTTCCATATCATCTTTCCTTATAACGAGCTCACCATTTTTTAGACCTAAGTCTTTGATTCTCCTTCTAAAGCTCTTCTTTTGTTCCTTATTAAGGCCTTCTTTGTATACTTTATGCATGAGATATCTAACTATAAAAGTTTTTTCCTCTAATGACTCTATCTTTATTAAACTACCCATACTTTATTAGAAAAAAAAGGTTAATACATATCTAATTATTTTAAGAAATTATTTTACACCCCTCCCATACTGATTAAAATCCATATATAGAAACTCTTTCATATTAATTAGGTAGGGGTCACAATTAAATACCAGACTCTTTCCTAATTTAGAACGAATTTAAAATTCAAGCAAGTTCAATTTGAGTTATTTTAAAAAGTTATATCGATCCCGACCCATATTATATGGGGCAAAATTACATGGGGGTCACAATTACATACAACAATATTTAATAAGTATTTAAAAATAGCATTTTGCATATTGATATCAAAAGTAAGATTAAATTTAATTTCTATACTAATTTGACGTAATTTGATTTTATAAACATTTTTGAGTCTGGGAAGTCAAATTTTTAATAGTTTTAAAAGTAAACGGATTCCAATTAGTTCAATAGTCGTTATATTTGTTGACGAGTAAATTAAATGACTATTTGAGGCCATAAATAAGAATGTATTATTATTTATTAACTCTATATCCGATTTTATACTGAGATAGGATGCTTTGTATTATATAATAGACAGTTGTTTTAGTTTTTAAAAATACATGATGTTAGACAAAGTTAGGAATTTATTTTATAACTTGTTGTATCCCATTAGAGTTCCTAATTCATTAGAATTCCTATCAAATTACCATAAAATTT
This sequence comes from Dimorphilus gyrociliatus, assembly GCA_904063045.1. Taxonomy (NCBI): domain Eukaryota; kingdom Metazoa; phylum Annelida; class Polychaeta; family Dinophilidae; genus Dimorphilus; species Dimorphilus gyrociliatus. The sequence goes on from CAJFCJ010000217.1 coordinate 26,160, forward strand.
TTAAAAATCTACTATTTTGACCCCTATTTTGCGTTTTTCTACGTATACCATTAAGATTCCTATCAATTTACCATGATATTTTTATAAATAAATAGGATTTTTGGCAGGTGTAAAGTATACCACCCCCCCCTTCGATCACTAAAATAATTTTTTAAAAAATAGAGGAAATCTAGGAGAAGCGATTATTAAAGTTTTTTTAAATTTTTTTTTTGTTTTCTTCAAAATCTGGTTATAATAAAAACTAATTAAATAAATTTATTAAAAGTACATTGAAGGCATCAATTCCGTGTTGTTTTATAAATAAATATTTTGATACTATTAATTTCATATCTTTGTTAATGTTTATGCTATTTCTCCTAATGTATCTTTTTAAAACCGACCATTGATTTTCAATATTTTGAGTATTTGCACCAGTGATTGGATCTATGAATTTATTCTTATGATTTACTTTGTCATGAATAAATCCTTTTTCCGCCAATCCATCATATCCAGCCCAAGAGTCTGTGTAAATTAGTGTAGTATCTGGATGAACATATTTATCAACTATATCATTAATAGTTTGTTTTCTTCTATTGTCACCTCTACAAAAAAACTTTTTTTAGTATAAACATCGATACCACCAATGATCCATTTTTTTATAGTTAATCTACCGACGTTATATTTTCTTTTTGAGAACAAACTCTCATCGATTTGTACTATATGACCTACACCTCCGATTTTTTCTTCCATTTCACTCTCCATCATATTAAGCACTCTTGAGTCTAGAATTTTATTCCAGTTAATAATTGTTTGACGTGATATATTTCTTATTTCGGCTGATACCTCTGTATTATTAAAATTTGAATTACAATAAAAATATAAATAATCGAGAAAAAGATTTAGTTTTATTTTTTTTCCTTTTAAAACTGTGCCTTCAAAAAGAGATGTTTGTTTTTTACACTTTGAGCACTTATAGATGTAACTTTGTCTTACTTTTTTTATATTCATCATTTTAAAAACACACTTTACACACCTAATAGTATTTTTTATATAGTTGTTTTCTATTAAAAAATTTAAAGTACTTTCCTCATTTAATTTATTTGCGACTAACTCTCGATAGTTCATAAGGTTTAAATTTATTTAATTAGTTTTTATTATAACCAGATTTTGAAGAAAACAAAAAAAAAGTTTTAAAAAAACTTTAATAATCCCTTCTCCGAGATTTCCTCTATTTTTTAAAAAATTATTTTAGTGATCGAAGGGGGGGTGGTATACTTTACATCTACCGGATTTTTTAGTTATAGTTTTTTTTCTTCAACACTGATTCATTAGGATTCCACTAATTTAATATGAATTTTAAAAAATCTATTTTAATATAAAAATAACAGTTTTAGACAAATAAAACAAAATTATATTATAGAAATAGTATTGATATACGTTTTATTAAAATCAAAAGTAGCAAAATATCCATTTTTTAGTTATATAAAACTTGAGAAATTATTATCCATAATGGCAAAACAAATTAAAATTAACTCTATTGAAGAATGAGACCATTAAGTAGGATGCTTAACTAATAGTACAATCCCTAATTTAACCGACAAGACCAAAAGAACAACTTTTTTGAAGAAATTAAAATAGTTAAGACATGTTAATGGTAAAATATTTTATACTAAAGGGGGTTAAATAAAGAGGGAATTCCTTCTTATGAACTTCTAAAAAGAACCAAAATAATACATAGAGCTCATGGCGATGGTCATTCTGGAGTCACATCGAACAGAAATAACCTGAGGCAATCATTTCTTGGTACAAAGAGTGATGAAATACGAAATTTGGTTTCATCTTGTGAAAAGTGCAGCAGAACAAAAGAACCAATGAAGTAAGTACAATCACTAGTATCGTTCCATATTATTTTAGACAGAGAATAATGGTGGATTTAGTTGATTTGTCAAAGTATGGATCAGATAATGATGGCTATAGATACCTATTTAATTTCATAAAGACATTTAGCAAATTTACCTTTTCTTTTCTTGCAAAGAGTAAAGTGCAGCAACTTTCAAAGAAATTTCAATGATTTTCTCCATAGTGAAGATAAATTTGATATTTTACATTCAGATAACGGAAGAGAGTTTGTAAACCAGGAAGTGGTACCGATATATAGTGAATGGGGGATTGAGATAATTCATGGAAAACCTAGGCATCCTCGATCTCAAGGAAAGACCGAGCGTTTTAGTAGTACTTTGAAAGAATAGATAAGAAGTTCGTTATCAAATAAAAAACAATAGATATATAGATAGATTAAAAAAACTTTTATTCGAATATAATAACTCACAACACGGAGCTGCTAAATACACTCCTTTTTTCATTTATAAAGGAGCGATAAACACACTTAATATTTCAATAATAGAGGTTAACTTGGAAAAAAGTAATATTAGAAACCATATAATACATTTGTTTATGAACATAATAATAGAATTAATCAGAGACAAGTGGCTGCAGGGGAAACAGTATTACTATCTAAACACTTTGACATGAATATTGAAACATGAAGAAACACGTTGGAATCATTATATTATCGAGAAATATATACTTTAGTAACACTGAGAGACAATGTTGCTTCAATTGTGTGTGATGAGGTAGAGAAATTTGTTCATGTTAACAGATTAAAAGATGTATTTCTCGAGATAACCAAAATTAAAACTTTTATTTATAATAATATCTTACTACTTTGAATTTTAATAAAACGTATATCAATACTATTTCTATAATATACTCTTGTTTTATGTATCTAAAATTGCTGTTTTAATATTAAAGTAGATTTTTTAAAATTTCTTTTAAATTAGTGGAATCTTAATGAATTAGTATTGCAGAAAAAAAACTTTAACTAAAAATCCTATTTATTTATAAAAATATCATGGTAAATTGGTAGAAATCCAAATGAATCAGGAACCTCAATGATATACAACAATTATTTATACTTTATATAAGAAAAATGAATGAAAAAATATGTTAAAAAATCAAAAAAAATTATATCATATATCTTATAAAAATACAATATAGTTATTATCTACTTGTTTAAAATTATAGATTGCTTAATTACATATTATTTAAAAAAATTAATCTGTGACAAAAAAATAATTATTTGTCCACTTTTTGCTCTATATACCATTGAAATAGGTTTCTTCAAGTCAAAGACCAGTTTTATAAATGTTTTTGTTGGAATTGAGTTCTATTATACAATTATAGCTTTTTACAAGTATTTATTTACTTTTCATACTTTTTATGACCATTAATTATTATTTATAGGATTGTAAGCTGGCTGTACAGGACTAGCATATCTAATTTAATATTATTTTTAAAATAAATTTTTTCTAAAGCTTTTTTTTGCTATACCGACCTTCAAACAAATATGAATTAATAATCATTTTTTGACCGAATTAAAAAAAATAGACTGTTATTTTTATTAAAATATCTATCTAATTATACTTTTCTTGCATCATGATATAAAAAAACAGCAATAAACCATTTAATGATATATTTAATGTTTATAGTATTTCTTATATTTTAAAATAATTTTTTTTTATATTCCAATATACATTACATTCTGATCCTAAATAAATATTTTTTTAAAAAAGATGCTAAATTAAATATAATTTATATCTTATTTAAAAAAAATTATGAGTTTTGTCTTTTCAAGTTTTTAATACATTAATAATAATATACAACATGATTAACTGAGATTAGCATATGTTTTTTAAATGTTCGATGCAATTATAAAATTATTGTTATTATACGTTTCTTATAAATTTTTATTGTTTGTATATTAAAAAAACCTACAAATTACATAAAATATGAATATACAATACTTCCTTGCGTAGTCAACTGAAAAAAGCATAAAGTTATTTAAAAGTGTACAGAACTAAGCTTATATTATAAGTTTTGGAAAAATAAAGCAGGAGTATGACAAAAAAAATACAGAATCTTCTACTATAAATACATTTTCACGACTAATTCAGTTTTTTTTGAAAAGATTCATATTTTTCGGGAAACCTCAAAACTATAAAACTGTACCCTATTTTGAGGTTGATTTTATTAAGCTTATATATATCAGAATATCTGTATATTATATTTACATAAATTAGTATATGTTAAGGGTTATTCTTTTTTTTATAATCAAATTTATCTGAAAATTGATATAACCAATAAATCTTTGGTTAAAAGATAAAGGTTATTACAGTTTTAATTTATTTAGAAATAAGTTTTTTTTGAATTTCATCCCTTCTATATTTGGTATGTGATTTTTTTTATTTTTATTTTTATTTTTTCTAGAACAAATTAAAATATTTTAAAAAAATTTTTTGATCCTTAAATGTCATTTCCATCAATTCAAGAGAGAATAAGTTTTTTTGAAAGTATTAATAAAAGAAGAAGGATAATAAGAGAGTGTGACTGGATATCATTCCAGCTCGGGATAAAACCTCATGTGACTACAGGTGAAAATGACCTAAAGAAGTGGGTAAATAGCTATACCAAAAAATCTTTTGAGAAGAAACTATTAATAGAAGAGAATTCTCACCAAAACAACAGTGTGAGTAAAATCATTGAAGTAAAAAATAACAGGTTTATAAATAAAGTTAGCGAGCCTCAGCAAAATAAGGATAGCAAGATGGTACCAATTGATAATAAAAGGATAAATCCTAAGTTAAGTAGAAGACTAGACCCAGAAGAGTCACGAGAATAGACTATACCCCAGGTAGAATGAATCAGTCTGGGGAAATTAAAAATAAACAGATACCAATTAGTAGTAAAACGATAAATCCTAAGTTAAGTAGAAGATCAGACCCCAGAAGAGTCACTAAATAGACTATAACCCTGATAAAAAATAATACTAATATAGTCTATAATTAAACCCATGTATTATTGTTTTTTATTTAAATTATCTTTATATTAATGAAGTTGGCTACTCATTTAAATGTAAGAAACTATTATGGTGATATTGTAAAATTTAAGATGTAGCGGAAGTTTTGGGATTTTACAAAAAAAATTACTGACCTTTATGAACACAATGGATGGGTTTTAATAAGATTATCAATAATGATAGGGTCCGCAGATGACTTACATTTCTTTCTTGTTGAAAAAGGAATACACTGCTGGAAAAAAAACCGGGCTCCTTAAAAATACTCAATTTTAAATGTTAACACATAACACAATCAATTAAAATTTATTAAATATTATGTAATCTTTCTTATACTTTTAGCTTTTTTCTAATCTCTTATTAACTATTTTTTTATAACATTTGATGAAATTTGTGAAAAAAACCGGACACTTCTAAAAAATAATGTTTAATAGTCAATTGGGCCACCTCTTTAGCTATTACAGCTTTACATCTATTCTTCATTGATTTAATAATTTTGGTTATAAATTCGTTTGGGATATTGTTCCATATTTTGATAATTGTCTCATTTAAGCTCAATCATTGATTTAAATGATTTTTTCGCTAGTTTATTTTTAATGAACCCCAAACATTCTCTATAGGATTCAAATCTGGCGATTGTGCAGGCCAGTCCATTACAGAAATTTGTTTTCTTTAAAAAATTGTTTAGTTATTTAAGAAACGTAGCAAGATGCGTTATCTTGCTGAAAAATAAAGCTATTTAATGACAATTTATTGGCGGATTGTTGTAGATTTTATGAAATTAAATCAATATAACCAATAGAATTTAATTGTTTTCTATTTTAACTAGGTTTCCCAACCTTTTGATGACATACATCCCCAATACATCAAACTTCCACCTCCAAATTTTATAGTTCGAATTAAAGTGTTTTCTTTTAGCCTTTCACCAACTTTCCACTAGACCTTTTCTATCATATCCACTCAATCTAAATCTAGACTCATCGCTCCATATCACACTGTTCCATTGATCTTCAGTGTTTGAAATGTTTTTGAGTGCCCATGTTAATTATTTTTTTTGTGTCACCTAGACAAGAGAGGGGTTTAGCTGCAACTCTTGAATAAATATCGAGCTTATTTAGATTTTTTCTTATTGTGCGAGTACACACATTTATCGACATATTTTTTTGTATTTCCTTGATGATAAAAACGGTTTTCTATTAATAACACCATTAATTGTTCAAATCTTCCCATCAAAGGAGCTTTTTCTCCCAGAGCCTTGTAATCTTTCAACAATTCCTATACTATTATACTTTTTAAGTACATCATGGACTGTAGATCTCGGAACAGCCGTTTTTTATGAAATTTTCCTGATTGAGCACCCTCTGGTTTTAGCATTAATATCAATTGCTTCATGTCCTCCGACCAATGCTTACACATATAAGGGGGGAAACCTGCACCTTTAATTTATAGTAACATGGAGCGAAAATTTAATTTTCAACCAATTTTTCAGGTGCCCGGCTTTTTCCACAAATTTCATCAAATGTTATAAAAAAATTACTTAATAAGAGATTAGAGAAAAGTAAAAAGTATAAGAAAGATTACATAGCATCTAATAAGTTTTAATTGATTGTGTTATGTGTTAATATTTAAAATTGAGCCATTTTTAAGGTGTCCGGTTTTTTTCCACCAGTGTAGTACTGCATTTAACAGAATAAATACATCATACAAAATAATTTATGGCCATTATAGCGTAAATAATGCTTATTACTTTGTAGATCCAAAAGATCCTTCTATTTACACAAAAAAAATAAAGACTTTTTTCTCTTAGTCGAATATCATCTCCGATAATAAATTGTGTTAGTAGACGTGATCAATATTTACGTTTAACGAGTTTTATTGATTAATAAAACTAAAAAAATTTGTAGGTTTGTTATATATTACTTCTGATAAAAGTTTAAAGCTTTAAGATTTTTTCATTTATCTTCTTTTTTTAAAAGGATAGTACATTGTGTATGCATACCTTTTTTCTTCTTTTAATTAAAAACACCTTTCTATTTAAATATTAATATAGTTAACTCAAGTCGACAAAATTTGAAAAATTAGAAGGTAAAATAATTAAACTTTATGTATTTCACATGTGACCACTTTGGACTCATATGTTTATAAAGTTATTATTAAGTGCAAGGTTTATTTTAATACTAAAAAATAGTTTATTCAGTGTGTTAAGAAAAAAACTGGACACCCTATTTTTTATTAAAATCCCGCTTTTAGGAGATATAATAATATATTTTTATATTATAAAGACTGTTTTTACATATATTAGTATTTTAATGATTATTTTGTTTGATATGGACTAAATGTAGTTCATAAATTTTTTTTTTGAGACTGTTAAGAAAAAAACTGGACACCAATAAATTTACGTTTTCCTCCACTTTAGTATAAATAGAGGATTTATTATACCCTAAAATGTCACATCAATACTCAGAGAGCAAAAGGGGAGAGGTATAGGCCTGATCAAATCAGGTTTATCATATCGAAAAATAGGAGAAATACTTGAGATTCCAAAGTCTTCGGTGGCCTAATTGTCAACAAGTATTATAAATATAATACAAATAAGCATTTATGTAATAATGGTAGGCCATCTAAACTTACTTCAATTATAAATGATTATATACTCAATCAAGTTCAAAAAAAGAATGATATTTCGTGTAGGAAGTTGTCCAAAAAAAGTATAGGAGCTAGTTTTTCACATGTTACAATACGTAAATATCTTAATAATAACAATATTTTTCATATTCTCCCATAAAAAACCTTTATTGAAGCCTCGCCATATTCTTTCACGTTTTGAGGCAAGCAAGAGATGATCAAATACCCAGAACAGGTGATAAAGAAGATGATATTTAGTGACGAGTGTAAATTTAACCTTCAAAATTCAGATGGTAACAATAAAATTTGGCGTCGGCCAAATACAGGATACAATCTCGATAATGTTAAAGCAACTTTAAAATTTGGTGGAGGGTCTGTTATGGTATGGGGTTGTTTTTCATATGAAGGTGTAGGAATACTTAAATTCATAGATGTAAAAATGGATGCTGGCTATATTGTAATATGCTAAGCTCTTGTCTATTTGATTCAGTTACCAAAATGGGATTATCCGATTATATTTTTGTTCAGGATAATGATCCCAAACACTAGCAAGTTGCTAAAGAGTTTTTCATAGAAAACAATATTAAAGTAGAAGATTGGCCTGCCAATCTCCAGATTGCAACCCAATAGAGAATCTTTGGGGACTCATAAAAAGAAAAATCGGAAAAAAGATATTCAAATCAAAAGAAGAATTAAAGGTAAAAATGGTGCGTCAATGGAATAACATCCCAATTAGTGTGTGCCAGAGGCTTGCATTATCTTTCAAAAACGAGCTTCATTAGTTTATAGAGCAAAAGGTGGCCATATTAATGAATAAAAAAAGTGTCCAGTTTTTTTCTTAACAGTCTCAGAAAAAAAATTGATGAAACTACGGTTTAGTCCATATCAAAACAAATAATCATTAAAATACTAATTTATGTCAAAAAATAGTCTTTATAATATAACAATATATTATTATATCTCCTAAAAGTGGGAACTTTGATAAAAAATAGGGTGTCCAGTTTTTTTCTTAACACACTGTATAAATGGTTTTTAATTCGGATAATGAACTAACATTAATCTTGAATAATAGGAGATCCTTAATAAACTGCTTAAGGAATAAAAACCTGCTAAAAAGTATAGTTTATTGCACAGAATGTAATATACTATTGAAAATTATAAAATATAGAAGAATAGAGATGGAGAGGCGTTTATTTGTTATTCTAAGAGCTGCTTTATGTTTAAGAAATATATACAATTAGAAAAAACAGCTTCTTTGAAGGTTTTAATACGGAATTACTCAAAATAATTCTTTGTTGTTATAAGTGGGGGGTTTAATTACGATGGGTTGGTGTTTAAAGAGACTTAAACCTATCTAAAATCACTGTTCAATTAATTTATAAAAAACTTCATGATAAAACTATTAGCTTTTTTACGGAAAATTTAATGGTTCTTGGTTGAAGTGGTATTGTCTGTCGAATTGACGAAAGTATGTTTAAATACAAACAGAAATATCATATAGGCAGACTTCGAGTGATAATAGGCGGGGTATAACAGATACATCTACATCCTTTGCTAAATGTTATGTAGAACTTGTAGAAAATAGAAAAGCAGTCACACCCTTACTCATTATATATAGAGTGTGTAAAAATAGTATAATTATTTGGAGTGATGAATGGCAATGTTATAATGATGTTTATGCTTTGGGATGTAATCATGGTATTGTAACCCATAAATACAGCTTCAAAGATCCAGTAACTGGAGTACATACTCAGAATGTCGAATCTCTCTGGAATAAATTAAAAAAGAGAATGAAAAAATTAATGGGAAGTAGTGGAAATAATCTTAATGACTATTTGAAAGAATGGATGTGGAAGGACAATTATGGTCTGAAAAACTGCAACAATGGTATGGATTTAATAAAATAATTTTTTAAAATTTTCAAAAAATGGTGATAATTTCTAACCCTGATCCAATAATTATTGATAAAACTTTTCATTAGAAAATTTAGTAACATGATGGAGATATTTTCATTCAAACAATTAGTTTCCTTAGGTAAAATTGAATATCCAGATGCAAACGAGCAAAAGGACACTTTAATAGCATCATCTCATAACTGTATCACAACAAGACACACACATTTAGAACTAGACACCCTCGGTGTTTTAGGCCCCTCACATCACTAATACCTTTTCTAACCACAACCAGTCCCTTAGAAATACGTACCAATGGGCAAGCAGTCAATAGGGCTTATAGGATATAATCACCATAAGAGAATAGACACATACAACTCACTTAGCTACCCACAGAGGCCCATAGTTGCCACAAGAACATCTGATATTTTGAATTATAATAGACTTCCTTCTGGAATGAATGCAATGGTGGCTGTTATGTCATATTCTGGATATGATATTGAAGATGCAATTGTTTTAAACAAAGCTTCTATTGATAGAGGATTCGGGCGAACAGAAGTTTACAAGAATGTAAAAGCTGGAATTGGAAGTTTTTCATCCGGAAGTACTGATATTCCACTCCCCTTCAGGGATCATAGAATACAATCAGAGAGTGATTCATAAGAAAGAACAACGACGGAATTATAGCACCAGAAGCAAAAAATACACTCTGGACAGGTTTTAGTAAACAAGCATTCTCCATTTGAAAATGCATATAAATTTACAGGAGAAACTTATAAAGAAATTTATCCTATTATAGTCAATAAATCAATAATTACAAATTCTGAGAGCGAGAAAATGATAAAAATCAAGCTACGACAAACACGGAGACCTAAAATAGGAGATAAGTTTAGTAGTAGACACGACCAAAGGGTGTTGTTGGTACAATAATTGAGCAAGAAGATTTACTATTTAATGAAGAACGTATCACCCCGGATCTCATAATAACCCCCATGGATTTCCATCGAGAATGATAGTTGTCAAGATTTTAGAGGTATTAGCGGCAAATCAGGCGTAGTAGGAGGGTACAGAGTTGATGGAACTCCTTTTGAAAGCTATACAAGAGACATGGATAACAATCATACTCAGAGGGAACCATTATTGACTTACTTCCGAAGTATGGTTATAACTACTCGGGAAAGGATATTTTCTATGATGGAGAAACAGAGAAGCTATTAACAGGATATGTATTTATCAGAAATTAAAACATATGGTCGCTGACAAATTCATGGTCGAGCTAGGGAAAAGAACTATGCTTACTAGACAGCCAACAGAGGATCGTTCTAGAGATGGAGGTCTTAGGCTCGGGGAGATGGAAAGGGACTGCCTTATCGGATATGGTGCTTCCCATCTATTAAGAGAACGCCTGTTTGTCTCAAGTGATTACTATAAGGTCACTATTTGTGTATAATGTGGAATAATTAGTGGGAAGAACAACTGTAAACTATGTAATATTGGCGTTACAATTGATATAGATATCCCTTATGCTTGTAAGCTACTAATGCAAGAGTTAATGTCAATGAATATTACTCAAAGATGAAGAAAGAATATGAAGAAACGTTTATAATAAGCCTTGATCAAGAGTATCTGTGCGTTCCTCAAATAAATTTTATTAATTAAAATTCTTAAAAGTTTATTTCAGTATCAAATAAAACCTCTCAGTAATGTAAAATCAATTTAACATTTAGATATATCAGTATAAAACTCAGAAAACATATACGAAAGATTTTCAACAGCATTATGGAGACTATAATTTCATGATTATTATCATTTTATACTATTTAAAACAAAAAGCTATAATCAACAGAAACACGAAATAGACGTAGAAAAGCAATTTTCATCATATGAGTATTATAAGGTAGAAATTGGTAATACAATAACTTGTTTACCTATACTTGAATTCCAGAATACAACTAAAAGGCATAAACCTATTTTAAATAAAGATGACTTTATATAGATAAGAATTATTTCAATAAAGGATAATGTTGTATTAAGCTACGATGGTAACAATTTAGGATTTGTTGTGAGAGAAAAAGGATACTATATAGGCAGCTAGAGATATATGTTTCTTTATTTAAACAACATACTAAAAACTAGGGATGAGCATGATTATAGTATGCAATTGATTTAAATAGTTATATATGGATTGATTGCGAAAACACTAAAGATATACCTGAGCGTAACAGGGACTATAACTAGTTTTTACAACTTCCTACGATCCTTTTTTATTGCCTTGAATATTTAATTTACACTTTTCCAATCTAAAAGAGCTCTGAATATACTCTGAGAAATCCTCAAGACATAAAATATGAAATGCTTTGTTCTAGATGAATTGTGCTAAGATGTGTATTCTATAATCATTAAAATTCTAATTCTCTATTTAGCACCTCAATAATAAGAGCTTTTTTAAATTTTGTATTTTAGAAACTTCTCACCTTTTTTCAGCTTTTAAGGAACTTTTAATTAAAAAATATAGCCAGAATTAAGATCAATACTATCTATGAACAAACAATTATTATTTGGACTAGTAATAGCACGAAGTTGCTTCTCTCAATGGTTTAGAAGCCAATTAAAAATTTCACTTTTTTATTTTCTCAAAATAGAAGTCTAATTTTTTTAAAGCATTCCAATTCCTTAAAATCTTATGATAAAAGTCAATATTACAAATAAATTTATCTCCCCTGGAGTCTTTTATATATAATTTGTGGCTGAGTTTTGGAGTAATTCTGTTAAACTGTCATGTTAGTGGCTCAATCTCTAATTTTAAATAGATAGTCATCAAAGTGTAAAGAAATACATCTCTTATTGTTTATTAAACTTGCTGACAGAGATTTATTACGTCGTGATAGTATGAAATTTAATCATGAACCAGTATATAAAAACATTATTTCATAAAGACTTAGAAATTTTCTCGAGAATATTCATCATAAAAAATTATTTGAAGAATATTATACCAATTTAATTAATTATTCTATAATTTGGCTTTGAAACAAAAACGTTAATAAATGTATATCAATTAATAATTATATATTTTTAAAAAAAGAAATGATATTAAGCTATTTATTCAGAAATATGTAAATCTTTTAGTTTTCCATAATCTTATATTCCCCATAGGATTGCCTGTAACAAAATCTCCATTTCTTCCTGCAGCAAAGTGCACCACTCTATCATCTTGGGGACATATTCTGACTCTTTCTAGTTTCTCATCAGTGACTTGGACACAACTATCTGGATATCCGAAGTTGATATTATTTTTCATCTTCATAATGAAGATTGCATACTTGAGAGCTATAGTCCTTAGAGAACTCCTTTTTCCCTGTTTTGGAGTCCCACACCTTTATAGTTTTATCCAGCAGACCTCCTCCAGTATATACGTATTTATCTGAAATTGTAATTGCTCTAACAGAGGAAGGTGCCCTCCCTCAAACAGAACCTCCATTTTTCTTGTGTCAAATACATGGAACCTGTTTCTTGACCCAACAGCCAATAAGTTGTCGCGCTGGGCCAAACCACAGATTCCTGTATTTCCAATGTCATACTTCAAATAG
>CAJFCJ010000218.1:0-17197 GCA_904063045.1 Dimorphilus gyrociliatus
TGGTCTGTTTTTGCCTAATCTTAAAGAGAGTAGCATCTAAGGAAAAAACCTAAAAATATCATTCAACAGAGATAACTTTCAAAATACACATTGTTTTGTTTTTAATTAGAATATATTCTATATTTTTGTAAACATCTTCTTACAATTAAACCAATTGAATAAATATCTTCTTTCTCTTTAGTTGTTTCTAAATAAATAAGTATTTTTGATTTAATGAAGTAATTGTGGCATTTTTTCTAAAAAAAATATTATTTCATTTTACTTATTTATTAAAAAGAACATAGAGAAATTATTAACATTATAGAAAATATTTTCTAGAAATATGCTCTTTTCAAAAGTAATTGAAGCATCATGCAATTGAAAAATTCCTGTTGTAATATCATTGATCATTTTTACAAATTCCCAATTCCTATAAAAATCTTTTGATGTTAATTTAATTTCTTCAGAAAATTCATTGGAATATGCATCAGAGGCAATAAATTGACTTTTTTGTAATATGTTTAACACTACGAAAAAAATGGAAATATATTATTTAACAATAACTTATTGCCAACAATTTAAGGAATGTTTAAGAGTATTGAGGCTTAAGACTATACTCTCAGTGTCTGTCTATTTTTGTTGGTCTCTTTATGATAAATAATATAAATAGTAACCTTTGAGTACTGCTGTGATTCTAGCTTTATTAATCATTTTAAGACTATAGAAATAAAAAAGAGAATGATCAATCAATGACATATAAGAAAAAACATATATTGAAAGAAAAGGGACAAAGGGCAGTGAACAGAAGAGTGTTGAAATTGTATCAAGGTGAAATTCTTGGTGAAGATGATATTATGGATTTCTTTACTCTAACTAGAATAACATTGCCCAGAATCTTAAATAAAAATCAACTATTCTGAACCTTTATCCCTTTCCCCCATGACATACTTAAACAATCTTTTTTGATGACTTTTAGATTTGACAATTTCAAAAATATCATTTAGGGAATACATAATAGGATTTAATAATGAAGTTAATGGAAGGGAAATGGCGACAATGGCAGCATAAATATCATTAGAAATATGAATTTCAATAAAAACAGCTAAAATTCCAATGATAGAAATTGGTAAACAACATATAACATTTGATATTACAAGTATAAAAACTAATTTAAAAACTTTGTAAGCATTTCTTTTAATTTTTTCATTGTCTTTAAATATGAAAAATGAGTTTAGAATAGTAATTGATATATTTATATAGAGGATAGAAATTAAAATAGTAATTGCTAATAATCCACATCCAAATGTTACAAATGAAAATATCCATCCATCAGTTCTTTCACTTCTTATATAAACAGAAAAGCAGATTGGTGTTTTTCTGAAAGAATTCTAAAGAAATAAAACCTCTAACTTATTTAAATCTAATATTTAAAGGAAAACAACCTTAAACCATAAACTCTGCACTAATGCAATGAAAGAGCACAAAAGAAATAGTAAAATCATGAGTACTATGTTAAGTTGTTTAATTTTTGAATGTTTATTGGCGAAAACAATTCCTTGGTGTCTTTCTAAAGTCATTAAAAAAAGACTCCCGTATGAAAATAAGACTGAAAATGTTGCAGATGATCCTAAAAATAGACACAATTTGCCTTCTCTCCACAGTAAATCATTTACAATATATTCATTTTTATAATATAAATCAACAATTGCAATACTAAACATATAGACTGATGTTAATAAATCACCAACAACTAAAGATAATCTATAGCCATTAAAAAGATTTCCTAGTTTAAAGATTAATGCCAATGTAAGAATGTTTGCCATTATTCCAAATAATCCAAAACACCAAAATATAATTCTAATATAATTTGAACTTAAAAGATTTGAACAAGTGCTAAAAACTGATTTAGATGATAAACATGTTACATTTGAATTAATTAATTTCCATATTAGACAGCATAATAGGAGCTTTTCATTATAAACTTTTTGAATATTTCTCAAATTTGTCACAATTTCTTGACTATCAGATGCTGGAAACTTTGTTCCATTCAAATGTAATTGTGTTAATTTTGAAAATTGTATAAAAGAATATTTATTTATTGTTTTTAAATGGCAGTTTGAAATTTTCAAAATATTTAAATTTGAGAATAATGACATATTGTTATGAAATATTTGAAGTGGATTATTTGAAATATCTAAATATTTTAAATGGAAGCATTTCCAGTGGATAATGTAAACAATATTTTTTATATCATTATAAGAAAAATCCAAATATTGAAGTAATATTAGATTAATATTCACTTTTTCTAGAGATTTCACATTACTTTTAGTTAGTGTTAGTGAAATGAGATTTGGAATCATTTTTAATGTCTTCACATTAAAATGTTTATTATTTGAAATTTGAAGTGATTTTAAATTTGTATTTAATATTTGAATTTGTAAAATAACTAATTGTCCATAAATTGATAATTTTTTTAAAGAATAATTCAAAAGTTCTACAGTAAGATTCTTTTCCATTTGTTTTGATGTTTGTAATGCTCCATTGCAAATATATTCATAAAGTGTAATGTTTTTACAAAAATCCTTAGGTTTAAATAGATTAGTTGAACAGAAAATTTCATCACTACCATATTTACACTGTATTATTCCATCACATACCATATTTAAAGGAATAAACTGTTTATTCTTTCTACATTTAAACAACCATTTCTTATTTTTTTCTTCTAAAAAAATGTTCACTATGTCAACAATTTTCATGATTTTTATCTTTCTATTATTTACCACAAAACATTTCATCATCATTTGTAATACAATGATTTACTCCATCACAAACTAGGTCAAGTGTAATGCAATAATTTCCCCTTCTACATTTAAAATCTCCTTCATAGCAGGTAAAATCTTTGTTCTGACAAGTATAAAAATCATAAAAGGGAAAAGAAAGTTTTTTTTCAGTTTTTCCCAAATATGTATAATGCATATAGCACTCTTTGGAGTTTCTTGCAAAATGATAAGAACAAAATTGAGGACTTTCGTCCTTACTTCCTTCGCAGTCAATTTCATAATTGCATTGTTGAAAGTAAGCAATACACTTTTCATTACATTGAAATTGATATGCTTCTCTACAATCTGTAATTGAGGTTTTATATTATTACTATTGGTATTACTATTATTTTTGTTACTTTGCGAATATTTTTCATCAATGGCAGTAGCAGTGCCACAATCTTCATCACTTTTATCCAAACAATTTCTCTCATTATCACACATTAGATCTTTATTGATACATTGTTTATTTCTACATTGTCTGAAAAAGAGAGAGAGAGGGTATTAATCACACAATAAATGATTGTCTTGAATGTATCTTTCAAACCTATGGTTGCAAGAGTCTCTCACTTGAATGAAACACATAGGATTTATATAAATGGATTAAAATATATATATATAAATTTATATATAAATTTACTGCAAAATTCTTCATCAGATCCATCTGGACAATCAACATGAAAATCACATACCAAAGTATAACTAATTTCCATATCTGATTGGAAGCAATCAAATCTGTTTTCCAAAAGATATCTGCAATTTTGTTCATCTTCTCCAAATGAACAATCACATATACCATCACAAAGATATACAATATTGATATATATTTCACTACTTTCACATAAATAATTGTTATATTGATGATATTTCAAGGCATTTTTCAAATATAAGAAATTGTTGTAAATTTTGTTGGAATCTAATTTGAGAAGAAAGAAGGAAAATTTATTTTTATTAAACAAAAAATTAAAAGTTTATACAAATGAACTTTTGACAAATAAAATAGTTTTGTTTTCTTTTACACGTAACTCTTCTATTTTGCCAATCTAAAAAATAGATTACTGTTTATAAACTATAAAATTAATGCAATAATACTTGCTGTAATCATATCGATATTCTAGATTACGTAAATTTTTAGCTATAGTCTGATTACGGACATAATGAAATTGGAAAAATGTTTTTGTGTCTAAAATTGCATACTAATGAAAATTCAACACAATCTCCAAAAGAGCTATAAATATTATGAACTGTATCCCAAGCGTGTTTATAAAATGTAGCATATGTTGCTGTATTGTCTCCATAAATATTTTCATAGATTAAAAAGATTTCATTTCTCTAATGAATGAAGCTGCAGCTAAAGTATTTTTTGTATCCAATTAAATTAGATTACCTGCAAATTGGAAGGCATGTATGTTGGAATTTGTGAATATGGAAAGTTTGATGATGTAACATCAATTTCACTTTCCTTAAATTCAATTCTCTTTAAAACTAGTAAAAGACAATTTTTATTTTTTTTTGTTAAGATATTTAAAGAGACTGTGAATACCATCATAAATGTTAAAAAATGTCATATATTCTCCACTCTTTTTAAATATATAAGTAAAATATGATTGTAAAAATAGCATTACTTCCAGTGGATTTATACTACGAATATCAGCTAATGTCATATTCATTGATTGACATCTTTTATCCATTTCATACACAGACAGTTGTCTGTTCTTTTCATAATTAAACAAATAACACACTGAGTTATATTCATAAAAATTTCTTCCAAAACAATTTGATGGTTTTATCATTATATTTGTACAAACTAAATCAAATTTATAAATCCGATAGCCTCTATTGCAATTTTACTTGTTTTTATCTCTTTTTTTTGGAATAAAATTTAGAAAAAAATAATGTTTTACTTTGATTGGAAAAATTCACAATCTGTAAGATTTCTAGATGTTTTATTACAGCGAATTTCATTTATATTTTCTGTTGTGGTCAATTCTTCATTTTCCCAAGTATAGACAAGTTGAGTATGGTTAAATCCAAAATTTTTGCAAATAATTTCATGTTCATGTTGGTGAACAAATGGAACAGTTTTCCAATTATGATTCATATACACCTGTAAATTACCTGTAATAGTACTTAGAGAATGTTGTCTCCAAGGTAAAATAGAAAATCTATTGGTTGTAAATCTAAAGTTTTTGTCTTGAAAATTTCATGTAAGGGAAATAATTATGCTCATGATCATTTATTTAAATGATTTCCTTTTTCACCTTTGACACATGCCGTGTCTAATATAGATAAATTTTGACCAATATGTTCATTGTATTGACAATTAAACAAATGAAGTCTACTTGTTGAACAATACCAAATTGGTTGCTAAATTATGCAAAGATTATATATAATCTTATATAGGCTTAATATATAACATCCTCTATACATACAACTTGTTTTGTTGTTTTGAAATAGCATGTATTAAAATGATAAGTCATGTTAAAATTAAAACACAAACTATCACAAAAATATTGTAATTTTTGAATATGTTCAAAAATAGGTGGACCAACTCCAAATGTTTTTGTATATAAAATATATTCAGTTTTTATATTAAACATATTTAAATAAGCAAATGTTCTATTTTTATTGTTTCCTAACAATTCGAAATTAACATCTAAAAAGAAACAAAAGTTGAAATCAAAAAATTTTGTTTGAATATATTTAAAAACAATCCTTACCTGACAAAAGTGTAAAATAGCAGACTGATTCAACATTTGATGCTTTTTCAATGTATTTGATTTTTTTGATTTTTTGATGTTTTAAATATAGTTTTGCAGTTTTAATTTTACTGATATTGTAGTCTCCTGTATGATTATATACAACAAATTCTGCTAGTTCACAAATTTCTTTTGTTTTAGCATTAAATACAAAATAACTTATTTTCAAGTATCTTAAAAGGAGATAAAAGTTCAACATTTTAGAATTAATGGCAAAAAAATCTGTAAAATGCAATAAATTTAATAACAAGTTGATAAATAACAAAAGCATAAAAATTGTTGATCACATGACTAATATCTCATGAGCAATATTTTTAGACAGTAAATAACAATGCTTTCAAAGAGATTAAACAAAAAAGTTGATTGATTATTAGTCAAATTATCAGAAAATTTTCTTATGTAACATATACATCTTGATGTTGTTTTAAAGCATTTTATACATAATGCAGTTTCAGTGTTGTTTGTAATTTTAAATCTTTTTGAAGAAAAACAAGAAAAAACAAACATAGACAGATGTTTAAACAACTTACATTTCATATTTGAGATTTTCTTTGAAATCCAATTGTAGTACGACTTTTTTGACATTGTAAAATTTACATGGATAAGAATATGAATTTAAAAAATCATAGTCCATATCTTTGCATAACTTTAAATTCTGAGACAACTTTAATCTGTTATATTTGATATTAAATGACACATTTAATTGATTTTTAGCAATTAGGTATCCCTTATCAGCACTAATGCTATTTAAATGGAAATTTTCTATTTTTAAACTATAATTAAAATCACTACAAACAAAATTCAAACTAATCAACAAAATAGAAATATATAATCTCAAGTTCATTGAAAGATTGTTGTTCATCTTCAGAAGTATGATTACTATAAGTCATATGAAAAGTAACATTGCTATTAAGTTATTAATTCATGGGCTTTAAATTTTAAAATACCATAACCATATTGCTTTTCAATTTGAAATATTCGCTTATATTCAATTTTAATCCATTTACATTGCTTATAAGATTTCACTTCAATAATAACTCCATTAGAAGATGATTTAGATTTTACAAATGAGTTAGTAAATATAGGACCAGTGAACATACTAACAAAATCATTTTTGGTACCATCATACTTTTTACCTATGCATAATTTTAAAGCAGGAATTTGGTGCGAAGTTAGATGTACCTGGTATGTATTTAATATAATTTGGGGTAGATTGCCAATATCAAATCTGTCTTCTGCAATAGTTTATTTATATTTTGCCAGAATTTGGGTAACTTTTTCCTTCATCTCTGGATTTTCTTGTTCAATTATTGTCTGAAGGGTATGTATTTGACTCTCATTCTTTTTCATAGTAAGAGGAACTGGGTAAAGTCCCTTGAAAGATAAGTGCTGTGTTCCAATAGAGTAATTCTTTTCTGTAACTGGCTGGAGTATAATTTGCCTCCTGCCAAAGTCAAGAGTAGCTCCATTTTGTTGTAGAAAGTCACACCCAATGATACATTGTTGTGTAATGATTTTGTTGATCAGAAAGCATTGTTTAATAATTTTTCCATTAAAATAAAGTCTGAGAATGATTTCTCCACATATCTCTCTGCTATTACCTGAAGCAGCTCTAGCATTTTTCACAGTTTGTTCTGGGAAGGATGCTTTTCCTTGAACTTGTCTTAATACCTTTTTTGAAATGAAAGATCTGTCACTACCAGAGTCTATCAAGACATCAAACTTAAAACCAGTATTAGTTTCAAATTGTCCAATAAATGTTGAAGCATTTCACTCAGATTGTTTGCTTTGTAACAGCTGACAAATGGATTCGTCACTATCTGAAAAACAGAGAATATCTTGAACTTCATCATTTTCTGACATGCTTTCATTGTCTAATGTTTCCAATTTTTGTAGCTTAGGTTCCTCTTTCAGTATCGTCTTTGCTGGTTGATTTTTCTTATAGTACCTGTTTGTTGGAGGTGATGCATACTTTTGGACTTTTTGGCTTGAAAACTTTTCCTTAGTAGCATTTTTTTTGTCAGGTAGATGCTTTCTATTCCAAAAATTTGGGGTTTCTGTAGAAGCATATTTTCTGATTACCTGGGTTTTTTTGGGCTCTTTTCTTTGTTGAGTTTCCAATTTTGACACCATTGTGATTGCTTTTCTTTGAGTTAGTTTTAATGAAGTTTCTGCTTGCTTAGCAGCATCATATAGTTCTGCCAATGTTTGACATTTAGGATGTAAGGTGTACACTAAATGTAGAATATCCTGTTGTAATCCTCTTTGTAAAACTTCCATCAGTTTTATTTCTTTTTTCTTTCATAGTTGCAAGCAATTGTGATTACATTGGTCTAGGTGGAGAAAACCTCTTTATCTAATGTTTGAAAATTTTTTTTTCAGCAACAAAGAGGAAAGGAAATTTTAGAAATGTAGATGAATGTTCATGGAATAGAGGTGTATCTATAGCATTTCTAACTTTTCTGGCAATCTTGTAATATTATCAATAATGTATTTTTCTTAATTAAATTTGTTTTCATTTAAAAAGTGACACAATCTAGTTGAGAAGAGATTAAATTAGTAAAAAATAACATTTTACCAATAAGCATCTTTCTCTGTTTTACTTCTTAATCTAACTTTTTCATTTTAAATTATATAGCATTTTCACTTGTGGATAAAAATGAAAATTAATGTTTTCACATTTAGTGCTTTGTCCATACCATAAAGTTAAAAGTTAATTTTTAAATGAGGACAGCTGATTGGGTAGTGTGCGAATTGAACTTTTTCAGCTGTCCTTAACCTTGACCTCTTCATTAATGATGCACTAACAATTTCTTAATCAGGACGACACACTTAATATAATTAAGTATTGTATTAATAAATACAAGAGATGTATATTGGATTACCAGAAAAATTGCAATATTTTGAAATCTATTACATTTAACACTACTCAATACATCAATTACTTGAAATAGTAGTTTTTTAAATTAACCTTTAAAATTGTTACAATATTTAGATTTGTGGCAGTTGTACTAATATTAATTTTATCTCTTTTTCTATTTATGAACAGTTTGTATTTTGAAAATTGAAATAGACTTAGAATTTGAAGAGATTTTATGATATTGTGCACTTAGATATAATGATATATCAATGCTTAGACTTTAGATATTTGGGGACATTAGAAAGTCTTCTGTTTCATAGGAATTACAATGGTACAACTATAGAAATACTACTATTTTGTAGGAATTATAATGGTGCAACTTTAGAAAGACTTTTATTTCATTGAGTTAACTTTAGCACTTTAAAAAGAAATGTGTCAAAGTTGTTTTTCTTAACTATTATCAGATGTTGATGGGATAGATGTGTTATGTGGAAACATATGCTGACCGTATACCCTTTGTTTGGTGATTATGTTTTTGTGACATCATTCATTGTTTTTATGTTTTTGTGACATATGTAATCCTTTGATAAATTGAACCCAAGCTTTGGGAAATGTATAAAAGGAAATACATTTCACCAGTTTGGCAGTTCAGTTCTTTAACTGTTAACTGGTTGTTTAAACTTACTTCTTTAGAACAAGAAACTGATTTACTCAATACATATTCTTTAAATGAAATACTGCCATTTTGTTGATTAATTTATACAGAAATTACATTTCTTAAGACTACTTGTGGACGAATTTGAAATGTTCTATTTGTGTGAGTACTTTGGTAAGTTGTTAAGTGATTGGAAAGGACGAATTGAAAACAATTAAACTTCATGGTTGTGAATTGAATGATGAACAAGCTAAATATCTAGGAGAAACATTTAAACATTGTTCAGCACTGGAAGGTATATATGTCACAAGAGAAAAAACAAAACATGACAGTTTCAAAATATAATCTCTAAACAAAGGCTACAAGACAAACATATACTGCTACACCGCACAACTGCCTTATCAATATCTAACAATAACTAAAATAAAATGAGAGCAGGCAAACTCATCCCTGGGAAAAGATGTCTCCTTTATGGGAAAATTCATCCCCTTTTTGGGAAAACTCATTTCTTTTTTGCAAGAGCAGTTATACACAATCTTCTTTTTATTTCTATTAAAACTGATAAAACTTGCTCTTGCAAAAAAGAAAATGTCCACAAATCAGTACTTTTACCCTAACCCTCACACAGCCCTTAGCTGTACCTAACCTTTTCCTTTAGCCCTTAGAGGAGACCCTCCTAAGTACAAATCAGTTGCTGTCTTCCTTTGCCTAACCACTTCTCAATCCAAATTTATTTCATAGGAAATAGATTCCTTGACCATAACAGATGGTGCCACAATGGAATTAACAATGGAACAAACAATATAGAAAAAATGCAAGTCAAACTTGTTACAGATGTGGAAGGGGCAAGCTTGTTTTTGCAGCGCCATATGTTAGCATTAAAGTCATGTAATAGTTTTTCATGTTTTTGTTATATGTGCATTGTGAGACCATTACATTTTAACTTTGCAATCTTTTGACCAAGTAAACCCAAGCTTTGGTAAATGTGTAAAAGAAAATACATATCCAGGGTTGACCAAAAATGCCAACAAATGAGAACTTTCAAGCCAAGATTTGGATTGAGTAATGGTTAGGAAGAAGAAAACAGGCAACTGAATTGTACTGAGGAGGGTCTATTATGGAAGAAAGAAATTTTTTATATTGCAGTGAAAGCAGTTACTATAGGGCTATGTTCAATTAAAAGACGAAATTTTTAAAACAATGATCTTTGAATCACCCACATGTATACGTATGTAGAGTTAAAAATAATTACCTACAAAGCCACCCATACTTCCTAAACTTCCACCTAAAGAGGGAGCGATAGATTTTGATGAACCTTTGGATTTCTCAATAAACTTGACACATTTAATTGATATTACACATTCAGTTCTTCTATGAATATATCTTATGTTCCATTTGGTATAACACCAAGCACAATGCTTTAATTTAGAACATGTCCTGCAGGATTAAGATAAAATAATGTAATTTCAATACAACAAAGTACAAATATGGTGCAGTCGACAGCCCACAATTCAACTTTAAGGAATGATATTTTGGTTTATGAAAGTGACAAAACCAGAGCAAAGGAAATAGATGAGTATCTCTCATAAAAATGAAATAATATTGAGAATTAAGGGTAGTGAATTCAAAGTTGATGGTAATAGTTTTTTGAAATACCATTCATCAACTGGGGCAGCTACAATTCCTGAAGGTATGGCAAACTGAAACTTTCTTTTCTGGAAAACATTTGGCTGAAGAAGTATTAAAACATCACTGTGACTCTAAAGATGCTATTCCATCAATGGATAATTGTGCCAGATTAGCAAATTGGACAAAAATGAGATTTCAGCCAGCAGAGCTAACAGATGTCCACTCAACTTTTGATTTATCATTTATACCTAATAATTTTTTGGTGAAAGATATTAAAATGAAAGATGACAGGATAATAATATTTTCAACTCCAAAACAAATTGAGCTTTTGTCAAAGGGAAAGATATGGTTTTTGGATGGTACATTCAAATGTGTTAGAGATCCATTTTACCAGTGGTTCACTGTTAATGGATTCATTAAAAAACATGGAGAAATGAAACAAGTTCCCTTACTGTTTGCATTTATGGCCTCCAAGAAAAAGACAGATTATAAGAAATTATTTCAGGTAAATGCTTTTCAACTTGCAAAAACAAAATATTAAAAATGTTAAAACAGTCAAGAAAGGAGCTGACCAATCAACATATACCAATGAAATTTGTTGTTGATTTTGAAAGGGGTATCTGGAGAGCTTTGTCAGCTGTTTATCCTGAGGCTACAATTAAAGGATGTGTCTTTCACTGGACCCAATCAGTGTTTAGAAAAATTCAGGTAATCCTTATAATCATTCACCATGAAAATATGAATATATATTTTAATTATAGGAATTGGGCTACTCTGGTGAATATAAAGCAAAAGGAAAGAGCTATCATAACATAATGATCTGTAAGGATGGCACAACAGATTAAATATGAATATTCATGCAAATTCCTCATTGTATGTGATCATTGATGAATTAAAGAGAAAAGCAGAGTTGATTACACTTTACAAAAATTATATAATTGCAATTATAATAGGGAAAAGTCATCCCCTTTTTGTAAAAGCAAGTTTTAGCATTTTTAAAAGAAATAATAAGAAAAATGTATATAATACAGTTGATGAAAAATAAGAAATTTATCAGAGTTAACAAACTAAATACAACATAAAAATGCTGAATATATGAAAATCACAATTTAAAGATGTTAATCAGAATAAATGTTTGCTGTTTTTTCCAATAGATCAAATGCTGTTATTTGACCAAATTTTTATTCCTCCCATATGTCAAAAATTTTCTTTTGTTTTGTTATTGTCATTTGCTTTTGATATTTTCTTAATTTCTTTTCAGTTGGAAGTTTTTGAAAAACTGGAATCAAAGAAACTTCACGTTTCAAGCTATCAACTAATAAGTAGAAGCAAGAATTAGGCAAAGTTTTTTCATTAAATCTCCTGTGCCATGCTTCAACATCATTATTTGTGCGAATACTCATTCCAAAAAAAGACCAGCTTTCTGGCGTCCAAATAGAATTTCTAATCCAGGTATTTTCTATATATTCATACAAATCTTTATATACATTTTTCTTGAAAGCTTCTTTTAAAGATGAAAAAATATGGGGTATTACTTCAGAATGAAGAAAAGGAAGAGCCAATAAATTTCTCATTATATTTTTAGAGGTCAGCTTAGTTTTATATTCAGTTGCATATCCCAAATTCTAAAAACATGAAATGATTATATAATAATTGTATACAATACTGTTGAATAGTGAATATAATCTAAACTTAGAACTTAAGCATAATTCATATTTAATTCAACTGCTTTTGGTTCTAAATCATAAATGTATAGATTAATAAATTGTATTAATAATGCTAGGCTGCAACTAGCAATATTCTGTATATAATTTAATAGGTTTTATTGCCTTCCATTGTATATACACTGCCATACATGAAACTAGGTCATACTTCTTATCTTTATCAGTGCTATCTGCATAGTACAATGCTCGTTCAATAATACTTATCTATTGTAGAGTATAGCTGACAAATGTATGTGTACAAGAGATGTGATTTTGAATGCATGACAAGCTCAATGTATAGGAGAAACATTGAAACATATGCTGCTACACAGCAGAACTGCCTTATCAATATCTGACAATAAGTAAAATAGAACAACTTAGACATATAACTTTTTAAAGTTCATTGTTCTTTTACCAGTTTGATAGCAAATCCATCTTTAATAGAAAGTTCTGCAATTCCCCTTTCATAAGATAAAAGTCATTATAAAATTTATCATTTTAATTAAAATGAAATAAAAGGGTTTCAAAAAGTTCCTTTTAGATCTGAGGTTGAATAGTGCGTATTAACATTTATTTTCAAGAAATTAGAATGATAGTACTTTAAGAAGAATTCTATTATGTGAGAAGTATACTTTTTACCAGAACAGATGAAGCTGCTGTGGATTGGTAAAGAGAACATTGAAAAGATGCTTGTCAAAATTGCTACAAATGCAAGGAAAAATGTTTGGAAGACATCATATAGAAAAATGCCCAGAATGGCACCATTTGATAATGATTCATAAGAAATGTATTAAATGTATTAAATTCAATTTTATAACAAACAGTATTATTCCATATGATAATTGCATTAAATAGGAAATGATCTCTTTCTTTGCAACATTTGACAAGACATATCCAAGAAAACATGTTTGGTCACATTACAACATCTGTCTATCAGCCAAATTAAAAGAATGGACTCTGTATTCGAAAAAGAAGTTAAGATAACAGATGAACAAGCATACAATGATGCTATCACTGGCAATGGCGTTGTTAATAATGGTTCAGATATTGAAAAAATGGAAAACAAAATGATGAAAACATCACACAAGTTGTGGAAGATAATTATGGTATTGTTGAAAACTATTTATACAGAAGTAACGATTGGGTATAACATTAAAATAACAACAGAAAATCTTTCACAAAATTCACATAATGTGATGGAAACTTCTTTCCAAATTTCTCCAACATCAAAAAAGTGGATATGGAATCAATTTTCAAAGTTTTAAAAGGAATGAGTCAAAAAGGCAAAGATCTTTTACCTTATGATGGTTATATATTTACAATAAAGATGAAAGGATTAACAAAAACATTCTGGATATGGAGTGTAAGGAAGAAGAATCAGAAGTATTAAAACATCACTGTGACTCTGAAGATGCTATTCCATCAATGGATAACTGGGCAAGATTAGCAAATTGGACAAAAAGGAGATTTCATCCAGCAGAGCCAACAGATGTCCACTCAAATTTTGATTTATCATTTATACCTGATAATTTTTCTAGGTATTTCATTGAATCTGTCAATGGTTTTTCTCATGCTTTCCATTTATATATTTTAGATAGAAAAATGTAAAAAATTATAATGTCAACATTTTAGATGCATTCATTGGTTGATAAAATAAAAAAGTGTAAGAATTTAGCAGAATGAATCCATAAAAGTTGTCATTTTTTGGGGTATTTTCTATCAGAAGGTGATATTATTTTTCTTTTGTTTTCATTTGATTAAAAGTAGATGATCAAGGATAGAGATACAATGGGGAACATTGGTAGTTACATTCGCATTGACTTTTAGTTAGACCACCATTTCCAGGACCTAATTAAAATACATGTTTATTCAAATGTAATATGTGTCATATAAAAAAGTGATAAAACTCACATGATCTAATTAAATTAATATTGTGGCCAGTCTTAATAATGTTAGTCATACCACACTGAAGATAGGCATTTCTTATACAATACCAATGAGAACAAGTGTTACTTTTTTGACAATTACAAGCAGCCAATTCACATAGACATTCTGAAAATAGATTTTTATGGTTAATATTTCTAGATGTTTGTTTAAAAAAGTTACTAGTGCTGCAATATTTGTCAGAGAATCTCTTTAAACCTGCCAAACTGATATGTCTACATGATGGAGAATTCTTAACTGACTTCATACAATTGTAAAGAGTTTTATATATTTGGCACATTTTCTTAGCATTAAAGATTCCATTTAGTTTTGAAATGGAAATTCTTGCTTGATTCTTGCAGGAAATTACTCTGTTTTGGCAATATTGAGTCCATATTCCTCTACCAGCAGTTCCATCTTTACCATTAGATTCAATTGTAGTTACATTAAAAATAATATCCAATTCCTTCTCCTCAACTCTATCACCATCATAATTAATATGATCATTTGGTTGAGAACTTTTACCACCTTCTACTCCAACTGTTTAAAAGATAAAATTATTTATTAATCAATTCAAATATTAAAAAATCAAAAACTTTACAAGTTGAAATAGTCAGCAGAGTAAAACAAACAAAATAGAGCAATTTTCTCATAATTCTTTTCAAACAGTTCAAACTTTTGCCTTGAAATGTGATTATTTTTTTTTACAAGATCAAGCAATTTATATACCATTTTGTTCCTTTTCTAAGGTGTATTTGCACTTAAAAAAATTGCAATTAGGCAGTTTTCCTTTTTTTTATTCACAAATTCAGCACTAAATTTTGTCAAAACACCTATATTTTTTTAAAAATAATACTTCCGGTTTGAAATGAAACGTGACAAGAATTTTAAGCAGGGGTGTGTCAAAGCTTAATAGTCATAACAAGTACAAAAATAGCACATTAACCAAACACGAATAATGTTATTAAATGTTAACATTCCATCCTTCTGGTTTTTTTTTTCACTACCAAGCTATAGAAACTATGTAAGAATTGTTTATGGGTTTGTTGAAAATGAGAACAGGGAAGGTTCTCTCTAGGAGGAACTTCTCATATGTGCAATATATGATATGAAAGTAGCTGCTTACTTCCTGTTGGCAATATTTAAAACCTCATTTCCATAATTTGATATTATGAAATTTCCTACCAAGGTATTTGATTTATTAAAGACAAAGATAGTGAGTATTATTGTTAATAGAACTCATAAATAAAACAAGATAAGTTCAGATCAAATATAAAATCCATAAATAGTTTTTTGTCAAATATTGAAAGTAGGCCTATTTTTGGTTTATATCATGAGTAGTAAGTGTTCTTGTACTGTTTGGATATAAACTACTGGCCATTAGTCATTAGTCTTTAGGTATTTTTCTGTTCTGGCTACTGTACGACAACTAGCCCCATCCTGCTGGAAAATTTTCCCAGTATTGTAACTATGAACAATGCTGTTGCTCAATACCTCAATATAAGCTTAAGGAAATATTTCTCCTGTAGTAACTATGAGAATTCTATAGGCTAAATCTGGAGTTGTGTTCAGAATTATATTATTGAAAATTATTGACAATTTTAATTCTTAAAAAGTTAAGCCAATAGGAATAGTTATATGATATTTTTTGTGAATATTTCATTTATTATGTATATATTTAACATATTCTTTGAACCCATGATAATCAAATGAAATACCTAATTAGCATGTTGAGGTAAGTAGTTTTTCTAGTTTTTCATTATCATCTGTGCAATTCGTGTCTATTTGTTACAGGAATATAGGTTTAATTGCACCAGCTGGTTCCATAGTCTCTTTAGCCTATGATATGGCTAAATGGTTAGCAATGATTTTGAACAAAGGCATTGCCTTGAATTGCAGAAGAATTCTACCTGAAGAAACTATTGAACATTTATTTACCAGCGAAATACCCTTTAATGACATAGTAACTAATCTTTTAGGCAATAAACCACAATTAGGCAGAAGGACAAGTTATGGATTTGGCTACTGGAAAGGATATCAATCTGGTATTGAATACAAAATATACTGGTAGGTATGAAAATTGGCCCTATGGATCTATAATAGATCCACCAATATTCAAAAGATCTTTAGGTGCAGAACCACTGGTTGATCATCAAAAGTGTATTGGTCAATGAATTAGACTGGTTCCTATCTAGGTCTTAAAGATACAAAGATAAAAAATAAGATAAGAAAACAATTGTACAACTTTGGTTATATTTTACATGCTTGAACTCTATTATTTTATGCAACATATACATGTACATCTTAAAACCTACGCAAGAAAATGCTATAACATTGGCCAAACATAAGTCTGATTAGTCAGCTTGAAGGCTCATCTTTAATTACCAATAAAGGTTTGGCCAAGTTATAATTTAATTAACTTGCCTAGGGTGTGGCCAAGTTATAATTCAATTAACCTTCCTAAATGTTGAACCTTGTAACATCCTGTTACTAAAGATAAATATGAACTACACATTTCGGCAACTGTAAAGTGATGATTGGATGTCAGAGACAAACCTCAAAGTATATAAATTCTCATTATTCTCATTTGGCATGCAGCTTCCATCTGGACCCAAGGACCTGGGAAAATCATCTGGAAACAACCTCCACTGGAACCATCCATCTACTCCTCAACATTGGAAGACAGTTTGGTAATTTGGCAACCTGCTATTACAAACTATCTACTCTGCTATTGAACTCTCATATTGTTACTTGCTTAAGTATTATTATTGCGAATAAACCGTTTTAATTTAAACATTTGTTTAAAGGTTCGAGTAGAACCAGTATTGTTATAACTTGCAAACGCATAGATTTTGCCAGCAGAGCAGTAA
>CAJFCJ010000219.1:0-17158 GCA_904063045.1 Dimorphilus gyrociliatus
TCTTCCATTCAGATTGTAATGAAGCCATCTTAAGAGGTATTGTATCAACAAAAGCTAATTCCTATGAATTTAGAACTGTTTCTGATCTTGAATCACTTCTAAAGACAAAGTTTAGTGGAGAGAGAAGATACTTTGTAATAACAGAAGGAATATTTAGAAACACAGGTAAGTGTTTTGATATAAAAAATATAGCCAAACTTAAGAAAGAATATCCATTCTGGTTTATTTTGGATGATTCTTTGTCTTTCTCATTTTTAGAATTACAGAAAGAAGCGGTTGACATTTTGATTGGAAGTCTTTCGTACTCTTTGTGCAGTGCGGGTGGCTTTGTAGCAGGAAGTGAACATTCTGTGGATTATCAAAGGCTGTTGTCACCCTCTTACTGTTTCTCTGCATCTCTACCAGCATTTCTTACTAAAAACGCACTTCTTAACTTAAAAAAAGACTTAAAAAGCCGAAGAAAAGCAATTTTAGAAAAAGTAAAACACTTTCATGAAAAATTCAACAACGTTTTCTTAAACGAAACAGAACACAAAAAAAACCACGTCCAATTTAACACAAGAAGCACAAAAGTAGAATATAAAGTAACACAGCACTCCAAACCATTTAAAGAATCTAATTTTAAAATAGTATCAGATGTAAAATCACCAACAATAGTTCTAAGAAGAAGTAGAAGTGGCCTAAAAAACAAAAAAGAATATCAAAACCTTTTAGTTATAAAAAATTTATTGAAAAAAAGAGGATTTAAGGTTGGAATTTTGATGAACCCGAGGGCAGGATTAAGAATTAATATAAGTGATGGAGTGGAGATAGAAAGTATTGATAAGATTGTTGAAGTGTTTAGTGAGATTTGTTTTTAGAAAAATTCTTTATTTTTTAAGAAAATTGAAAAATTCAAAAATTCAAAAAATTCAAAAATTCAAAAAATTCAAAAAATTCAAAAAATTTAAAAATTCAAAAATTCAAAAATTCAAAAAATTCAAAAATTCAAAAATTCAAAAATTGAAAAAATTAGAAAAATTGAAATTCTCTATTTTTAAGAAAATAATTTTAATTTCGATTCTGCTGAACATAAAGTGTAAGTTCATCTAATTTCTTTTTAGTTCTTTTCAAATTACCTAACCTTCTCTTTATAAATCTTTTAGCTTTCTTTTCTTCATCACGTCTAATTAATTCAATAGCTCTTAATTCGTATGGAGAAAAACCACTTATTTCTTTTACAACTTCTCTAGCTAGAATAGCAGATTGAGAAGGTTCTTTAACTTTTTTAGTAGGTTTAGGGAGTTTAGTAACTTTGTGGTGGAGAAGTCTTGCTTTTTTGTTGACTATCATTTGAGGGTTAAAAAAAATTAAAAAAATTATAAAAATTCTAAAAAAATTAAAAAACAGAATTTTTTAAAATTTTAAAAATTCTGTTTTTTATAAAAAAATTAATTATATGATATTTTTTAGAAAATTAAAAAAATTTAACTTATATGATATTTTTTAAAAATTCAAAAAAATTAAAAATTTAAAAATTCTGTTTTTTATAAAAAATTTAATTATATGATATTTTTATATTTTTTAAAACAGACCCCAAAAATGTACAACAGAATAAACAAAATTAAATTTTCTTTACTTCCACCAGACGAAATAAGAAGAGGTAGTGTTATTTGTATAGAACACCCTGAAACCTTAGAAAATGGTGTTCCTAAGCAAGGTGGTCTTATAGACTTAAGGATGGGCTCTACTGATAGAAACTATATGTGTGCTACTTGCAAGCAGACTACAAAATGTCCTGGCCATTTCGGACACATAGAACTCGTTAAACCAATGTTTCATGTTGGATACTTACAAAGAATTAAGAAAATACTAGAAAGTGTTTGTTTTTACTGTTCTAGAGTTAAACTAAAAAAACAGGAGATTTCTAGAATAGGAAAATTAACTATTGATTCAATTTGGCATGCTTCAAAGACAAAAAGTATTTGTTTAGGTGATGAAACAATTGAAGAGGGAGTTAAAATCAATACTGGATGTGGTGCTAAGCAGCCTTTTATTAAGAAAGATGGTATGATTCTTACTGCTTTTGTTAAAGGAGAGGATTCCTCAGAAGGGAAAGTTGTATTAAATGGGGAAAAAGTTACTTCCATTTTTAAAAGATATCAGATAATGATGTAAAGTTGTTTTCTTCAACTGGTGAGCTCGTTAGACCAGAATGGATGATTTTAAGTGTACTTTTAGTTCCACCACCCTGTGTTAGACCAAGTGTAGTGATGGAAGGAATGTTAAGAGGAGAAGATGACTTAACTCATAAATTGGCAGATATTGTAAAAGCAAATTGCAATTTAAGGAAATATGAAAACGAAGGAGCCCCAGGACATGTAATTAGAGATTATGAGAACCTACTTCAATTCCATTTAGCTACATTTATAAATAATGAGACAACAGGACAACCACAAGCAATACAAAGAAGTGGAAGGCCTTTGAAATGTCTAAGTTCAAGATTGAAAGGTAAAGAAGGAAGAATAAGAGGAAATCTTATGGGAAAGCGAGTAGACTTCAGTGCTCGTTCTGTAATAACAGCAGAACCTAATATTTCACTAGGAGAATTAGGAGTACCTGAACAAATAGCAATGATACATACATTTCCAGAAAGAGTAACTTCATACAATAAAAAAAAATTAAAAGAAAAAGTAGAAAAAGGACCAAATCAAAGAGGAGGAGCAAATTATGTAACAACACCAGATGGAACTAAAATAGATTTAAGGTATGGAAAACCAGAACTACAAGAAGGATCGATAGTCCACAGACACATGAAAGACGGAGATGTAGTATTATTTAATAGACAACCAAGCTTACACAAAATGTCGATGATGTCTCACAAGGTAAAAATAATGAAAGGAAAGAGTTTTAGACTGAATTTGAGTGTAACAACACCTTATAACGCAGATTTTGATGGAGATGAAATGAATTTACACATGCCTCAAAGCTATGCTAACATAGCAGAACTTTCAATAGCGAACGTAGAAAGACAAATAGTCAGTCCACAAGCAAATAAACCAGTGATGGGAATCGTACAAGACAGCCTAGTTGGTATCAATTTACTAACAGATGGAGTCTTGTTTATAGAAAGAGCAGAAGCTTACCAATTCTTACACCACGGAGGAAGAGTTAAAAACTCTGAAAAATCACAAATTGATAAAAATTCAGAAAAGGAAATTTTACTAATTGATAGAAATTTTGATAATTCTTTAATTTCAACAAACAAAGTAGAAAATAAAAAAGAATTCACTAAAAGTTATAAAGAGAATCTTTTAGACTCAATTATCCATGAAAGAAAGAATCCACCAATTCTAAGACCACGTAAAATTTGGACTGGTAAGTCAATTTTTAGTTCTTTGCTTCCAAACGTTAATTTTAAAAATTCTAATGTTTTAATTCAAAACGGAAATTTAATTTACGGATCAATTGATAAAAAAGTTGTTGGAACTTCAGAAGGTTCTTTAATTCATATTTTATTCTTAGACTACCCAGATAGAGCTGTTTCGTTCTTTGATTCTGTACAAAGACTTACTAATATTTTCTTACAATTTCACTCTTTTTCTGTTGGAGTTGGAGATTTAATTGCTGATTCCGAGACTATGAAATCTGTTATTGAGACAGTAAAGAGTGCTAAACACAATGTAGATTCTACTATAGACAGAGTAAGACTAGGCAAACTAGATAGACTTCCTGGAATGACACTAAGAGAATCATTTGAAAGTTCGTGTACTTCTGCTTTAAACAAGGCGAGAGACACGAGTGGAACATCAGCACAAAAGTCGTTACACTCAACAAACAACTTTAAAAGAATGGTTAACGCAGGTTCAAAAGGTTCTGCAATTAACATTTCACAGGTAATTGCTTGTGTTGGTCAACAAACTGTTGAAGGTAAGAGAATTCCATTTGGTTTTCATAGCAGAACACTTCCACATTTTACTAAAGATGATAACGGACCAGACAGCAGAGGCTTTGTAACAAATAGTTACTTGAATGGATTAACACCACTAGAGTTCTACTTTCATGCTATGGGTGGTCGTGAAGGACTAATCGATACTGCTTGTAAAACTGCAGAGACTGGGTATATGCAGCGTAGATTAGTCAAAGCATTGGAGAATGCAAGAGTTGGATACGATGGAAGTGTTAGAGACGATAAGATATTACAATTTGAGTATGGAAATGACTCTTACGATGCTACGTACTTAGAAAGAGTGAGTTATAACCTAAATAATGATACATATACTGATTTAGATACTAATCACTTGAATAGTACTAATTTATATAATAATTTAGATACTGGCTTGAATGAGGATTTGCAAAAATTAATTTTGGAGGAAAAAGAGTTTATTCAAAAATTTATGATAAAATTAAAGGAAAAAAAGATTTCTGAAAGAGTAACATTACCTGTCAATTTTAGAAGATTATTTAATAGGGCAAAAAGTATTTTCAAATCGGGAAATTGTACATATAAAGAGTTTTTTGATATACGAAATTCTATAGAAGAACAAATCAGTGGTAAACTTAAATACATGTTTAGAATATTTTTTAATTCAAGAATTGTAAACAACAGGATAGAAAATAATTCTATTAATGATAAATATTACTTTTCTTATAACTGCCTTTTATGGTTAAAAGAAAATATAATAAAGAGATATAGAAGAGCCAAAGTAACACCAAATGAAATGGTTGGTACTTTAGCATCCCAATCGATAGGAGAACCTGCAACACAGATGACTCTTAATACTTTCCATTATGCTGGTGTTGCTTCAAATGTAACAATGGGAGTTCCAAGACTTAAAGAACTTATAAATGTAGCAAAATCTATTAAAACACCATCATTAGATATTTCTCTAAAAGGAAAAGTAAATGATATAGAAACAGCAAAATTAATTCAGTCTAAGTTAGAATTTGCAAACCTAAGAATGATCTTAACAGAGCTTTCTGTATATTTTGATCCTAGTGATACTTTAGTAGAAGAGGATAGAGAGTTTATAGACGCTTACTACGCCTTTAATGAAATACCTAAAACCATATCTCCTTACCTAATAAGACTAATAATTGATAGACAAAAATTAATGGATCATAATATTCCATTTTCAGAAATTTTATCATCAATAGAGAAACAAAAGAAATATTTTGCAATAGGAAGTGATGAAAACTCAGAAAAGCTTGTAATAAGAATAAAAAACAAAGAAGATGTAAGTATTGATAAAATAAAAGGAATTGTAGAAGATTTATTAGAAATTCACGTGCAAGGCTACAAAGGAATTACAAAAGTATTTCTCATTGAGGAAAACAACCAAAATACGTTTAAACTTCAATCAGAAGGAATAAATTTATCTCAAATTCTCTGCGATTTAAATGTTAACTTTAAATATACAACAAGTAATTCAATAGTAGAAGTAAATGAAACACTTGGAATAGAAGCAGCCAGAAAGGCATTACTTAACGAATTACATAAAGTCATCGAATCTGACGGTTCTTACGTAAACAGTAGACACTTAACTTTACTAGTAGATGCTATGACAGTAGAAGGAATACTATCTGGAGTGACTAGACATGGATTTAATAAACAAGCAGCAAGTGTACTTAAAAGAGCCAGTTTTGAACAAACGGTCGATATTTTATTAGAAGCAGCTGTAAATGGCCAAGGAAACTCAACAAATGCAGTAACAGATAATATAATGATGGGACAAGTAGCACCACTAGGAACTGGTCGAGTTGAACTACTGCTTGACATCCAACAGTTAATAAAAACAGCAAATTCTTTTATACCAGAAATACCAGAAGAAAAAGCAGAATCTCCACTTTACGCACCTAAATATTCAAGTAAACCACATTCTATGTTCTCACCAGACTCATCTAAATTCTCACCAGGAAGACCAGCTTACACACCAAAGACGATTTACTCACCAACGAGTGCAGAAATGAGAGTTTCTCCACTTTCACCAAACAGAGCACCAGAAGCTTATCAACCGTTATCACCACTTAAGAGGAGAAAAGAAATGAAGTATAATCCGTTGAGTCCAAGGTATGAACCTAAGAAGTAAATTAAATTAATCAATTTGTCTTTGAAATGATTTTCTAATATAAATGAGAGTGTATTCATTTGTATATGTCTTTATCTAATATAAATGAGTGTATTTATATATGTCATTTTATTTATATATCTAATATAAATGAGTGTATTTGTATATGTCTTTATCTAATTTAAATGAGTGTATTTATATATGTCTTATATATTTATGTATTTATTTTAAATGAGTGTATTTGTATATGTCTTTATCTAATTTAAATGAGTGTATTTATATATGTCTTATATATTTATGTATTTATTTTAAATGAGTGTATTTATATATGTCTTATGTATTTGTATATGTCTATCTTATGTATTTATTTATATCTCTCTCTTTAACTTATATATTTAATTTATATCTCTCTCTTTAACTTATTTATATATATTTATATATATTTAACTTATCTATTTGAAAATATTAAAAAGATCAATTTTTAATTAATTTCACATGTATCTCTCATACATCTCTTATTCATTTTAATTTGTATATCATTTTTTAATAACTCTAAAAAAGCACCCCTTTTCTTTATAATGACGTCTTTTAAAAAAAATACCAACAAAAACTTAAAAAGTGCTCCAACAAAGTGGAAAATCAGAATCTTCTTTTGCTTTCCTTTCTTAATAATTCTATTTCTATTTACAATTTGTGCTATTTTCTATTATAAAAATTCTATTAAAAGACTAAGAGAAGTGAATTTATCAGAAAAAAATGAAGATGTTGAAAATGTTTCAATCAGTAGTAATGATTGTAATAGAAATGAAATGTTTGATAATTCATCAGAAGTAGCTAGTAATACTACAGGAGTACCAAATTTGTTGATGGATTCTAATTATGTTATAGATAGTTAAATAAATGTATATTTTTTATATTATTTATATAGTATATTGTATTGTACTTATTTAGTATATTTGTATATATTATTTAGTATATTTGTATTGTACTTATTTAGTATATTATTCATTTTTAGTATATCATATTTGTATATTATTTAGTATATTATTTATATTGTACTTATTTAGTATATTATTTATATATTATTTATATATTTATATAGTATATTGTATTGTACTTATTTAGTATATTATTTATATAGTATATTATTCATTTTTAGTATATTATTTAGTATATCATATTCATTTAGTATACATTTTTAATAGATCGTTACTATTCTTTTATTTTGAAATAAGTCTTTATATCTTTCTATTATATCTTTCTATTGTAGCTGTAATAACTAAATATTAATGAATAATATTTTTAAAGCTTATTTTATTATATTTTTAAACTAATACAAGTCATTGGCGTTCTAATTTAATATAAATCTCTCTTTAAACTGTTAATAACTTCTTTTATATTATTTATTTATTTATTTTAGTATCTTTTATTTTGTATATCTTAAAATTCTTCTTTTATGTTATTTATTGTATAGGAATAATCTTTTATTACAGCTTGAAAATTGGTTAAAGAAAGATTGTAGATTCTTTTTAAAAGAGAAATCCATTCAAAAATTTAGCAGTCTTTGTTTTAAAATATTTCCATTCTATTTAAATAAATAAATAACTCTATAAACGATCCATTCTATATTAAAATTGTTTTTAAAAAAATTGTTTATATGAATTGTATAAAGTCTGTAAAACACTTTTATATAAATAATAAAGTTTTATGTTAAGATTTTAGTACTACTCTAAAGATTCATAATGTAAGACTTTTAATGTAATATAAAAATGTATAGTAGAAATTATATATACAGTATAAAAAAAATGTATATTTTACAAATTAACTTTATTAGAAATAGTTTATCATATAAAAGTGAAGGTTTACTGTTTTAATGATTTTTTTAAGATGCTCTATTTTCTATTTTAGCTAAATACTTGATT
This sequence comes from Dimorphilus gyrociliatus, assembly GCA_904063045.1. Classification (NCBI taxonomy): domain Eukaryota; kingdom Metazoa; phylum Annelida; class Polychaeta; family Dinophilidae; genus Dimorphilus; species Dimorphilus gyrociliatus. The sequence continues at coordinate 7,970 of CAJFCJ010000219.1, forward strand.
TACTTATGAAAAAAACACTTCTTACAAATTATTTAATACTTTATTATACCACTTTACGTGTTTAAAAAGGCTGTGATTCGCTTTTTCGTTGTATTAAATAATGCAAAATATGTTTTTTTATTTACTTTATTAAATAAATTTCATACTGTGTAATTCTTTCTTTAAAATTGAGCATAAATTTTCAATTGGATTCAAGTCTGGTGAATCAAGAATTTATATCTTTTTATTTCCTTTGTTAATACTGAGTTATGCTTTGGATCGTTATCTTGTTTAAAATTTCTCATTCTTAGAAAATCGACAGAAGTATATAAGTTATTGTCTAATATTCTTATATATAATTATCTTCTATCAATATTATAATACCAACTCTTTTGATATTAGAACAATGTTATAACATCACGTTTAGCTTACTTAGTTGTACAGCCTGGATATATAACTTCATACTTTTCTTTCATCACTATTATATAGATTAAATGGTACTTTTTTTGAAATAATTACATCATTCGAGGCTCATATGACCATTTTAAGCAAGTTTTATATCATACTTTATTTGATAGTCACTTAATAATGACACTTTAGTAGGAGAATAAGTAGAAAACCTTTAACTTTTTAATAAATTAAGAATCTCTTAATGTGTATATTTAACTATTCGTGGTTCTACCCTCTTTTTAACGATAAACGAAAACAATTTTTCTTATTTATTGTTATATTTTATTTTCATAATCTTTTTAATATCACCTTTCTTTATAAATAATGAGTCAACCAGAACCTTGCATGTATATTTATATCTTCTAATAATTTCACTCTTCTTTATACTTAAGTATGTCAAGTTTTTTTACAACTTCTTTATTTGTCATTCCAAGTTCTACAAGCTCTGCTACTTCACCTTTGGGGTAATGGGAACTATTTTTATGCCCTTTTTAGATCAATAAATAATACTTTTCAATTTTTTTTTCTATTTTAGAATTGTATTATAATTTATTTAATTAATAAATTCATGTTTAATGAAGTTTATTAGGAACAACATTTTTTTTCATTAGTTAAATTCGTACTTAATTTCAATATTATTGTACCAACTATGTAATATTTTTAGATAAGATAAACATCTCGATATAAAAAAATTGAATGATATAAAAAAATTGAATTTAACCTCTTTTAGTTTTACAAAACAATTCTTTTTAGTTAAAATTATTACATTATTTGTATATAAACATATACTATTTTATTCTTTTATTTAAAACCTCTTCATGGCTAAAATTGTTTATTATCCGGCTCTTTATATATTAGTATACTATTAAATAAGTTAAAAGACAATTTTAAGATAAAAAAAAACTTTTTCCACTCTTCTCTTGTATTTCTTTCAATTTTGAAAAGTATTATTTATTGATCTAAAGGAAGGGATGAAAAAATTCCTACTAACCATATATTTTAATTATTAAACAATACCATACAAGTATTTTATATTACAAAAATAAGAAAAACAAGATTTTATATACTTTCTATTTTACAATCAAATATTTTATTGTAACTTAATTAAACAAATTATTCATCAGTTATAATAATGGAAAGCTGTTCTACCTGTTCATTTTTTTTTATTTACAAAAATATTTTTTAATCAAAATATATATTTAATAGAAAATTTGATTGTTTAAAAATAAATTACGATTTAATTAAAGATCATTTACTAATTCTTAGCTAATTAATCGTAATTTCTAATTGCGTTGACTTACTACTTCCTTGTTGTTTGTACTGTTAATAGAATTTTCAATTACAGACTGTTTCTCATCTTCATTATCAACTACAGACTGTTTCTCTTCTTTATTATCAACTACAGACTGTTTCTCATCTTCATTAGCAGCTATAGGTTGTTTCTCTTCTTTATTATCAACTACAGGTTGTTTCTCATCTTCATTAGCAGCAGCTGTATTGTCATTAAGTGTAGTTTCTGATTTATTTTCAGCGTTTTTTGAACTAATGTTCCCTTTTTCAGGTGATGAACTTTTATTCTCTGAATTTTGTTGATGACTCCAAATAAATTTAGCACCTAAAAGAGCTATAACAACCAATAAGGCAATACAAAGCACTGCATATAAGTAAAGTGATGTAGAGTTATTTTGTTTCATACTTGGGGTGAATTTTTAAAAGAAAAATAAGAATTAGAAAATTTGATTAAAATGATTTTGAAAATGATCTTAAATGTCAAAAGATTTGTAATAAATCTCATATTAGTTGTATATTATATTTTTGTATTTTTGGTTAAAATGGTTTTGTATATTAATAGATTTGTATTAAGTTAGTATTGTATTAAGTTATTGTTTTATTTTATAAATTTAGTATTTTATTTTATATCCAATAAGGATTATTTAGTTGACACTTCAAATCATTAAGATCTAAATTTGAAATAAATCATTTTAAATGTCAACCCCTTATTTTTGAAATATAAAAGAAAACATTTGGATATTTAAATTGAATAATATTCCTATATATCAACATTTTTCATTTTAAGAATACTAGGTTAATGGGAATTAAAAGGTTTTTTGAAAATTTTTAAAAATTGCTGAAAAAATAAAAATTTTTGTTAAAATGAGGAATTATTAAAATAATTATAAATTTAAGTTCATTAATTCGTTGAACTCCGCCTCATATGAATTACTAGAGAAGAGAAATTTAATTCATTAAATCTTTTAAATTTATCTACTTTTCTAAACCAAATTGAGTGTAATAAATAAGGAAGTTGTAAATCCTTGCAATTGACATGCTTTCTGATTTCTCTTTTACTCGTACTTTAAAAGCATTTGATGTTTTGAGTGTGTACATCAGGATTATGTGGGTTTACAAAGTTGTATGTATTATTTACAGTCTCATGCCCAAAGTTGTCAGTCTCTGCCAGAGCAGCTTTATAAGCACTCCACTCATCTGTAATAATTGTTGTGCCTATCTCTACATTATCTAATATGCCCCTTTTGAGAGTTTCTTTTTTTTATCGGGCACCTGAACAACAAAAATACTTGAAGTACCTCTTTCGATTCCACCAACATACCAACATTGTTCTAATAACCTTCCTCGGTTATATTTTCTTTTAAGAAATAGGCTCTCATCTATTTCAACAATTTTAGGTAGACACTCTTCATCGATTCCACCTATACGTGTTCTAGTAATATTTAGATTCAAGGCAATTGCCGCCAAGATAATTTTATCCCATTTAGAAACAGTTTTTCTACATATACTAAAACTGTGTCCTATCACACATTTGTTGATTCCAAAAAGTAGTTTCCTTATGATTTTTAATGGCATTCTTGATTTATAAAAAAAACTTCCATATCTTACGGATTGTTTTTTCTTGCACTGTCTACAAATAAATTTAAACCCATCTGTTATTTTTCTATCCTCGTGTAAATACATCTTTATGTCACATGGTTGGCATATTTGATTGTTGTTTAATAATCTCCATATAACCATAAACATGATTATATCCTTTTTCCCAGACAAGGCTTCTATATAATCAGCATTTAAAATATACGTTTTTATTTCAGAAAAAGACAGCATTTCTGGCTCAGGAACAACAAAATTAAAATTTTTTATATTAACCATTTTTTAAGGAGGGTCCTTGAAATTTTCACAAAGCCCTTATAATTCCCATTAAACTTTAACACAATTCTTTTTGTGTCTATACTTATTAAATTAAGTTACATAACTTTTTTTTTTAAAAACTTTTTTAAGAAAACATAAAAAATATTAAATAAAAATTGATTTTAGAGTCTTTTTAGAATTTATTATTAGATAACAGTATGTTTAAATTCAAAATTACATTTTAATAATTTCTTTCGAAACAAAATAGCTAAAATTGGATTTCCCACTTTTAAAAGTAAATTATTATTTATGTGTTTGTTTATATTGTTCTTGAAATTACTGTTGTGGTTTTAATGTTTTGTGATGTACACTATTTTCTAAAACAAAATGGTTGAATAAAAAAATAATGCTTTTCGATAAATAAATAAGTTTATAAAAATAAACAAACATTAATAAATACTTCTTTCTTCATCTACTATTTAACATCAAAATAATTGGTTCTATAAAACAATATTAAGCATTAAACCATACTTTTATTCAAAAAAAAAGTGATCGAATTACTTTAATACCTTGTTGGTCCGCCTTTAGCTCGGTATAATGCTTCTAGTCTTCTTGGCATAGACTCTACAATCTTTTTACACAGCTTAGTAGGTATGTTATATCAATTATCTTTCAGTTTAATCCATAACTCTTTTTTGTTTTTAATTGTTGTTCCTTGGAGTTTATGCTTAATATAAGCCCAGAGATGTTCTATAGGGGGATTTCAGGTGATCTGTATGGCCATGGTGTTACATTTATTTTATTTTCTTTAAAGAATTCGGTTGCTAACCTTGATGTATGCTTAGGATCATTGTCCTGCTGGAAGATAAAACTATTAGAAAGACCCAAAATATCCTTTGAAGTACTCAATCCTTCTGCTAATATACAAGTATATTTGATAACATCCATCTATTAATATGAGTTTCCGAACATCTTCATATGATTTTGTACCCAAAACCATTATACTGTCTCATCCATGCTTAACAGTTGGTATGCAATTCTTTAACTCACGAGACGCCGAACCACTACACCATACTATAACTCTACCATCGCTTGTAAATAGGCTAAATTTACATTCATCTGTAAACATAACCTGTTTCCAAAAGCTCATTGAATACTTAATCCTCTCTCTTGCTTTATTGAATCTGTCAATAATGTTTTTTTTTTCGTCAGGAATGGTATTTTTTTGGCTTCATGCCCGTGTAGACCTGCATCATATAGACTGTTTCTTATTATTTGTAAACATACTTATTTACCTGTCTTTGTATCTAACTTGTTTGCCAACTTTGCAGCTGATGTCCTAGGTGATTTAACAATTTCTGATAAAATTAAAGCTTTATCTGCATCATTAAGAGACCTTCGTCTTCCACAGCCAACTGTTCTTTTTATTTCACTCGTATCCTTATATTTTTTTATAATTTTTGTGGATGATAATTTTGTTATCCCTGTTTCTTCGAAAATTCTTGACATAGAGAAACCTTGATTAAAAAGAGAAATAATCTTACCTGACATTAAAGAAGTAATTTTGTTATACATAAGGGGGCTTTGAGATAATAACCTATATGCATCCTAATAAACATCCCTCCAAATTCAAACTGACCACCTTTTTTTTGGCATAATTTTTTTTATTGGATTAAAATATGATTTAATACCTAATATTATTTTATAGAAACAACCATTTTGGTAATAAATAATTAAGAAAAAATAAAGTATTTATTCATATTTATTTATTTTTAAGAATTTATTTATATATCGAAAAACGTAATTTTTTTAATCGACCACTTTTTTTAGGATAGTGTATTTTTGGTATAATTTAGTATTTAAATTAGTTTTCATTCAATTGTAAAATGATCAATATCTCCTTTTCTATTCATCGATTATAATAATGAAAAGCTCTTCTATATGTTTATCAATAATCTTTCTTAGGTGTTAATGAATCTCTTTTTTTTATTACAACTTCATAAAAACATCTTTTACTACAATTTAAAATAAGACAGCTACTTTAAAACTGCTTATTACACCACCTAACATAATTACTTCGCTAATTAACAGCACTCTCATCAATTTGTATGGTAAACCAGGGCCTCCTATTTTATTTAAAATGTCATGCGTAATTTTACTTCTAATTATACCTATGGTTGTTTTATAGAATATATACCACATGCTCAATTATATATAATTGGTGTTTTCTAAGCTATTCGAGAATTATGTAGTTTTTTTTAAAGATGCTTATATCTTCCTGTTGAAAACCGAGTTATTTCTCATTTTCGAGCTACTGAAGCCACATTTTTTGATTTATACATCTACATTTAAGCCATTTATATTACCGAATACTACTAAATTTCTATCAGTTTTACATTTTTTACAAAATGATTTTTTTAAAATATTGAATTAAGTCAACCAATAAAAAAAATTTTTCGGATCAATCTCGTTATAAACATTAAGAGGATCATAGCCTCTAATTCTAAAAGGCACTTAAAACACCCTTTAAATTTTTTTGTATTATATTTAGCTAAAATAAAATTTTAAAAAAAAATTCTAGGTTTAATCAAAAAAGTAGTCTTCTTGCATATTTATTGCCCAATTTTTACAAAGTATGCTTTTTAGTACTGCTGTTTTAGACATAATTTTAATCAATTAGCTTTTATCTTTGCTTTTAACTCTTTTTGATTTCTTAGAACCATTTCCTTTCTTATTACCGCTTTCGCCTTTTTTTACTTCAGCTTCTTCTGTAACATCTTCGTCTTGCTCTACTTCTGGCTGTTCTTTAACGTCTTCATCCTGCTTTAGTTCAGCTTCTTCTTTAACGTATTCATCCTGCTTCACTTCTGGTTGTTGTTTAACATTGTCATCCTGCTTTAGTTCAGCTTCTTCTTTAACGTATTCATCCTGCTTTACTTCTGGTTGTTGTTTAACATTATCATCTTGCTTTACCTCAGCTTCTTCTGTGAATTTCATCCTGCTTCACTTCTGGTTGTTGTTTAACATTGTCATCCTGCTTTATTTCGATTCTTCTTAACGTCTTCGTCTTGCTTTACTTCTGGTTGTTGTTTAACATTGTCATTTTGCTTTATTTCAGCTTCTTCTGTAACGTCTTCGTCTTGCTTTAGTTCAGCTTCTTCTTGTAACGTCTTCGTCTTGCTTTAGTTCAGCTTCTTCTTTAACGTATTCATCCTGCTTTATTCGGTTTCTTCTTTAACATCTTCATCTTGCTTTAGTTCAGCTTCTTCTGTAACATTGTCATCTTGCTTTAGTTCAGCTTCTTCTTTAATGTCTTCGTCTTGCTTTACCTCAGCCTCTTCTGTGACATTTTCATCCTGCTTCACTTCTGGTTGTTGTTTAACATTGTCATCCTGCTTTATTTCGATTTCTTCTATAACGTCTTCGTCTTGCTTTACTTCTGGTTGTTGTTTAACATTGTCACCTTGCTTTACTTCTGGTTGTTGTTTAACGTCTTCATCCTGCTTTAGTTCAGCTTCTTCTTTAACGTCTTCATCCTGCTTTAGTTCGGTTTCTTCTTTAACATCTTCGTCTTGCTTTAGTTCAGCTTCTTCTGTAACATTGTCACCTTGCTTTACTTCTGGTTGTTGTTTAACATCTTCGTCTTGCTTTAGTTCAGCTTCTTCTGTAACATTGTCACCTTGCTTTAATTCGGTTTCTTCTGTAACATCTTCGTCTTGCTCTACTTCTAGCTGTTCTTTAACGTCTTCGTCTTGCTTTAGTTCAGCCTCTTCTGTAACATTAGTACCTCTTTTACTATTATCATTTTGTTTTAGCTCAGATTTGGTTTCTTTAGCATCTGCCTTCAAATCAGTGGTTTCCTCTTTTTGTTCAGCTACTTTTTCTTTATTCTCTTGCTTTTCTTTGTTAGTAGCTGAGTTATTAGTTTTAGATTTCTTTTTGGAAGGATTTTCATGAGTATTTTGATTTGCATCCACATTTGTTGAAGCAACATTGCTATTAGTAGATCGTGGATTACTTGTTTGTGAATTTTGTTGGCGACTCCTGATAGTTCTAGCTCCTAAGAAAGCTATAAGAGCTAGTAACAAAATACAAAACACAGCATACACATATGTTGAAATAGAGTTCTTTTCTTTCATACCTGGGTATAATATTTTTTTTTCTTAAAAAAAAAAGAATCAAAAAAGGAAAATATTTACGTTTACGAAAATAGAGTACATTCAGTACATTTAAAAGTTTTATCACTAGAATAACAAAATGCTTTTTTGAGTAAATACTCATTATAGATATCCATTTATAAGAAATGAATCCGTCATAACATAAGGTGTGTAAAGTAAGCTTCCAAATTCGAGTTAAAGAAGGAAAGTCACCTTATATCTATTTTTTATAGTAACTGCTAAAAATGGATTATTAGTTGACAAAAGAAGTCTTAAATCTTGATTCTTGCTTTGATAATTAACAACAAGTCTTAATTTGTTTAAAAAGCAGAAAAATCAATTTTTATGTTTTTAATTTTTCTAAAATAATTTGCAATCAAATTTTATGATGTTATCTTGTTTTTAACTTTTAACGTTAGATCTAAAGAACTTGCAAAATATCAAATCAAATAAAAAAGATAATAAAAATAGCAATAGCTTGGAAATATGTAACTGAAAAGTAATTATCAAAAGATTACAAAATATTATGTTTCTTTCTTTGATAAACATATTACAATAAAGTTTATTATCACGTATAATTAATAGAAATTCAACTATATTAATTTAATTATGAAAAGACTCAACTGCTTGAATATTTATCTATACAACATGTTCTTATGCAATAAACTAGAAAAATAAACTATAGTGCTTGATTCACTTTTTATTAAACCATAAAACACGCTTGAATACAAAAATCTAAATTAGTTAAACTGGTTAATGCAATAATAGTTTTTTTGCTTATAAAATTGTTTTAATTGATTTTTTAGGTTTTATTTTATGTCAATCTATCAATTTCTTATACTTTATTGAATAAATAAATCTACTATAAAAAAATATTTTATATTCATCCCATGATAATTTATAATAAGAATGAATTTCTATTAGAAAATAAAACAATTATAATAAAAGAAAACAATTTAGTTAGAAAATTGGATTTAAAGACACTTTTAGACGTAAAACATTCATTAAATATAAAGTTTTATTCAAATTACAACTTGGTATTTACTCTCAATAATTCTTTATTTTTTTATATTGATAGAGAATTTGTATTAGTAAAGACCTTTAATAATTTTATAAATTGCTTCTTCGTCGATAAACATTTTTGTGCGGTCGGAATTGAAAATGAAGTTATAGTTTATTACCTAAAAATAGTAAACAAAAAAGTAATCCTGACTAAGAAGTTTAGATATTCTCATACTGCTACTGTAAAGAGTGTAGCTACTAATGGTATTGAGACTTATGTATTGGATGAAAGTAATAGGTTATGTGTGTATCCGAGGGAGAAGTTCTATGATAATATCATGCTTATTGGTTATCGAGATTTCTTATTTGCATATGAAAAAGGAAAACTATATTGTTTAGACCAGCAATTATCGGCAATAGGAAAATGTCCACAGATAGAATCCATTGAGTTCGGAAACCA
>CAJFCJ010000219.1:18670-32091 GCA_904063045.1 Dimorphilus gyrociliatus
CGAGTGTTTTATTTGGGATAAATCTATATAAAATCTGTTAATATATTGAAATTTTCTATTGTTATTTTTTTAAACTACTTTAATCAACAAGTGTCTTTAATACTTTAGATTTTATTAATACATAGTTCCCTTCCACGTTGATATAAAAATAAAATAGCAAATATACCCAGCGTGGGTCGAAACTACGCTAACAAAAAGAAAGGGGAAATGGTAGAATGAGAAGCTCAGGCTTTTCTTTTCAAAAATATATTACTTTAGGTATTCTATATTCATATGTACAGAAAATACTCAAAAAAAAGTATATAAATACAGTAAAATAGGGTATATGGAAGGCCGTAATATAAAATTTGTATATAAAGAAGTAGAAAATGAGAATTTTATATCTTGTAAAAAGTTAGTAGAAGTGTAGAAAGAAGATTAAGGTATAAACTGTCCACACATGACAGTGAAAGATTATCTAAATAGGATAAACTTTATATCGATTTAATCGATAAAAGAACCATTTTTCCAGATAAAGTACATTTAATCAATTGTTTTGAAGATAGTAAGAGTGTAGTAAAAACGTTTTAAAGTAAAGTAACGATTTTTAGTAATTAATCTTAATTCGTTTATAGAATCCAGATGGAAATGTAGAGATATGGAAGAAGAGAGGGAAACATTCAATTTAATAATTTTCAAGACACATTAAATTTTTTTAGAGGATCTGTAATGATATGGTATGTATATCATTAAAAGGTGTACTAGCATAATTTTTTATTGAAGAAACTATAAATGTTGAGACATATAAATAACTATTATGTCAAAATTTAGAAGAGTTGGTTAATAAAATAGGATTAACCCCCTTTATTTACAATATTATATTGCTTCTTATCATAAATCAAATACAGTTTATTAATTTTCTAAAAAAAAAATAACAAAGTGGCAGGTTCAATCTCTGGTTTTAATCATAGTGAACATATTTTTGAGGATAATGAAGAAAGGAACCAAAAGTTTAGGAGGTATTATACAGAAAGACAGTAAAAACCAAACATTTCAGTTTCGAAATAATTATATTTGAATATGACCAGAAAATAGACTGTCTTTCTTTAACAACACTGTTTCTAGAATTTATGATTAAATCAATCAAAAATAGTTATAATCTATATAAAACTTATTTTTCTAAAATTGAATATATTTTACAAAGGTTTACGTAATTATTCCTTTATACTTAATTATACTTTAATCTATATATCTTAAATATTGTTTAAAGAAAGTCTTTTTTTTGAAATATACGTATTTTGCTAAAAATCTTTCTCACTGTTTTAAATGTGTTAATCCTATACGATAATTCATAAATTCAATTATAAAAGCTTATTCAAAAAGATATAAGAAAGTTTTTTTATAAAAGCTTATAAAACAGATATAAACAGATATAAAAAAATTAAAAAATTAAAAAAATTGTCAAAAGTATGAAAATATAAAAAATTAAAAAAATTAAAAAATATAAAAAATTAAAAAAATTAAAAAATTGTAAAATCTATATTATTGTAAAAAATTGTCAAAATATGAAAATATAAAAAATATAAAAAATTAAAAAATTAAAAAATTGTAAAATCTATATTATTGTAAAAAATTGTCAAAAGTATGAAAATATAAAAAAATATAAAAAATTAAAAAAATTAAAAAATTGTAAAATCTATATTATTGTAAAAAATTGTCAAAAGTATGAAAATATAAAAAAATATAAAAAATTAAAAAAATTAAAAAATTGTAAAAAATTGTCAAAAGTATGAAAATATAAAAAAATTAAAATATTTTTCAATCCCCACTTTAAATGTTAGAAATAATAAATAATCATTTAAATTCAATAAAAAGAAGATTAGAGCTTTTAATTGATTTTAAAAAAAATATAAAAAGAGATGAAAATGAAAAAATTATAAAAAACAGTTCAGAAATTCTTTTTATTTTTTATTCTTTAAAAATTATAAAAAATAAATTAAATGGATTGGTTGATAAAAATGATTTAGAGAAGTTGAAAGAGGTGAACGAACTCATTAAAAAATATAATATTTCTTTTCTTTAACATTTAATTATTCTATTTTTTATTTATCAACAACTTTTTATTACGTATTTTCTTTTAAAACATTTTGTTTTATAACATAAAAAAACAATTCCTATTAAAAATTAAAAAATGGCTTCTGAAGAAAACAACAACAATTGTAATGAAAGATCAATTAATGATAATAACAAGGATAGTAGCGAAGAATTTAGAAAAAAAAGTCTAAAAAAAGATGCCGAAAACCAAAAAAACACAGAAAAAATGATTGAAAGTCTTCAAAAAATGTCTGAAAAGTTGACTGGTCTTGAAAAAGAAAGTAGTCTTTTTCGTATAAGCTTGTTGAAAAATAAGCTTTCTTTCTATGATAAGTTTTCCATTAACAATTTTTCTTCTACAGAATTATTTTCTAAGATAAACAAGGAATTCAAGTTAATCAATTCTTATAAGAAACACATCGAAATTGAAAATTTAACTAATAAGCAAGACTTGTCTATAAATAAATTAGAAATAGAAAATAAAATTAAATTAAGTGAGAAAAAAATTGTTATGTTAAGAAAAGGTGTAGCGGAGAGACGTAAAGTTGAAATAGAAGGAGAAAGTGACGAAAAAAATGGGGATAGGACGGAAGATAGAGGAACTTTAAAAAAAATACGTGTAAAAGGATCTCTTCAACTTGAAATGATAGATGTTCAGTTGGATCCTTTGTATGATGATTTGATTATGGACATTTATTTAGACGGAAATTTACAAAAGAAAGGGTTTATATTAAAAGATTCGATAAATAGTAAACTTAACATCGTTTTTGAAAATGTAGTAGATATTGAATTTCTTATATTCGATAAAGAGCGCAAATTATTAGGTTATTTATTTATTCCATGTGTACAAATAACAAAATATACAGATGGTGTTAACGTTGTATTTGAATTTGCGATTGGAATTTTAAGAGTTTCGTTAAGTTTCAACCATCAAATTAAACTAATAAGAAAAAATGCAGAGATTATCTGTGTTTACAAGTTTAATCACAGTCTAGAAAGATATAACACCGTATCTCCATTTTTATGTCCAATTTGTAATAAAAAAGGGTTTAAGGGATATCGTTGTTATAAATGTAGATTTACATGTCATAAAAACTGTGCAGATTTAATCCTTTTTAATTGTAAGACTACAAAAGAGATAGAAGATAAAACATTTGTTAAAAGATATAACATTAACCATAAATTAGAGGAATTAACAAGTTATCCTTATATAATATATTGTAGTCACTGTGGAGACTCGTTTTATAGACTAAAAAAAATAGTAAGTGGCGAAACAACTGAAAAAGATTTTCTTAGGTGTAAAATGTGTCATTTATTTTATCATAAAAAATGCAAACAAATGATATTTTCGAGTTGTATGATAGATTATGATATAAGATGTGCTTTAGTAAACTTTAAAGTCCCTGTAAGAGCAGATATAAAATCTGAAATTTCTATAGTTGAATTCAATTTGATAAAGGTTATAGGCAGAGGAGCTTCTGGTAAAGTTATTCTGGCTCAGCATACTAAGAAAAAGAATCCGATTGCTTTGAAAATACTTAAGAAAAACCACATTTTGAATTCTAATAGTTTAGTATACCTGAATTTAGAAAGAGATATTCTAAAGTTAGTTACAAACTCTAAACACCCATTTTTAATGCAGATGGACTATTGTTTTCAGGACTTAGAAAACGTTTACTTTGGAACAGAGTTTTTATCAGGTGGTGATCTTTTTCATGTGACTGAAAATGCAGAACCATTTAATTATTACGAGGCAGAACAAAATGAAATATCTGAGTACCCAAAGGGATGTATTAGACCAGAAGATATAAAAATGTACATAGCAGAATTAATACTAGGATTAGAGTTCCTACACAATAATAAAATTATATACAGGGATTTGAAGCTTGATAATGTATTGATGTGTAAAGATGGCCATTTAAAGATAGCTGACTTTGGACTATGTAAGGTGGGAGTAGGAAAAGGTCAATATACCCAAACATTTTGTGGAACACCAGATACTATAGCACCAGAGGTAATTAGGAAGGAAATGTACTCGATTGAGGTAGATTGGTGGTCATTAGGAATTGTCGCCTATGAGCTATTTGAGCTCAAACCTCCTTTTGATGGCTCAACAACAGAAGATATTTTTAAAGCAATATTGAAAGATGATGTAGAATTTAAAAGTACGCCTTTACTGGCTAGGGACTTAATAAATAAATTGTTAAATAAAGATCCTAAAAAGAGAATAGGAATCAAAATAAAAGAACACGGATATTTTAAAAACTTAAATTGGGATGATGTTTATAATAAAAAAATAGTGCCTAGTATAGTTCCTAGTACTAAGCTAGAGGATAACTTTGATGAAGAATTTGTAAATGAGGATATTGTGATAACGCCGTGTGCTTCTATGAAAGAGTTTGATGGGCTTTTTACTGATTTTAAGTGAGATTTCAAAAGATTATAAAACTTTGTTTTTTTGGAATCTAGAGAGAACAGTACTTTTTTCTAAAAAGAGAAAATTAAATGTATTTTTTAAAAAAATTGGTAAATTTATTTTTTTAAAAAATGGTTTCCATTTTGGGAAAATTTAACTCCTTTTTGTAAAGCATCTCAAAAGAATAAAAATTCCCCTTTCAAGAAATTTAAAGACCGAAATGAAAATTAAGAAAATAAGACAAGATTTAACAAAAAGTTGTAAATTAAAACCAATCATAAATTTAGAAACAAATTTAATAGAAACTATATTTTTATCAATTTTTTTTACCATTATTTTAATAATTATAGTGTTTCTATTAACAACGATATTTAACATAAACAGAATAGATAACAATACAAGAAATATAAATAATAATAACAACGATAGTAATAACAGAAGTATAAATTGCAATAACACTGAGATTAGCGCATATCTCCCCATTGTTGACAATTTGACTGCCCTTTTCATATTCTTTCTTTTATCAACATTTGGCTCTATCGTAATTTCTAGGTTATACCTTATAAAACAGCCTATTAAAGTCGTTTATTTGACGATTCTATCTTATTCCCACTATCCATTTTTATTTATATTATTTGGACTTACTTTACTAATATTCGACAGCAATACTGTAAAATACATATGGATTGTTGCACAAACAGCATTATCAGACTTTTTACTTATATTTAATTTAGAATTACTAGGAGAAAAAAACCAGTGTAAAACAGAAGCTTTTAAACAAAAGTTCATTATTATAGTAATGTTTAATATAATTGTTGTATCCGTATTAGTTAATATCGGTGTTCGTAATTTTCCATTATTAAATTAATATAATTGTTACTTATTTATCTAATATCTTGTACTTTATTATAAGATTAACTTAATAACTTATTAAAAATGTCTTTATCATACAAAGAATTCTACCTAAAGACGGAATTTATTAAAATTTTAACATAGTTACTAAAAAACAGCCTTTCAGTATCAACTTTGAAGAGGTAAGTAGTGTTTATACTTATTTAAATACAAATTACTAGTTTTAATTCAAATTATTAAACTTTAAAATAAAAAAGATATAGCATTATTTGTTGTTAGATTGAGTTACATACTTCTCTAGGAATAAACGATCCTTTATTTCCTATTATTAATTTACACCAAAATTTACTTTTTTTATTATTTTAACACTTCGATTAATTTATTGAAAAAAACTATTCTTCTTGCAATAGAATCCCTATTAAATTAGTATAGCAAAAAACAATTGATAATTAAATTAATAGGAAATTTATTGCACGCAGCAGGTGAAAGCTAAATATTTATTAAAAAAAAACTATACTAAATTAATATAATTTTTTAATGCTATTTTGGTAGGGACGCTTATTTGTCTTTACCAAAATAGTGTAATAGGGGTTAAAAAAAATAAAAAAAATAAAATTTGTTGTAAATTAATAGGAAATGAAGGAATGTTCATTCGTCAAAAAAATATGCAATTCTATTTAACAGTTGTACGTAAAATAATTAAATAACAAACTTAAAATATGATTCATTAAAAGGCAACTTGTAATATCGTAGGGGTTCAAGACTTTCAATACACTTTAAACTAAGAAGTCTTTTTTAATTTATGAATTAAATTATTAAAGGAACTATATAAGTGATATTAATTTGTATATCATAATTAAGAGTTAAATATAAAAGGCTTATAAATAGTCGATTAAGGTTAAACCAAGCTTTTCTCAGGAAAGCAATTTGAATTTCAATATTAGATCCATTTTTAACACAAAGAAGTAATACTGAATGGAATATTCTTTGGTTTTAAATTGAAATTTTATTGATGTAGATCTAATTTAATTCGTATATTATTGATTAGATTGTCTTAGACACTTATATAAAAAAAAGGTACTATTAAGATTTTTGGTAAAATTTGCTTTGGGGGACCCCTTAAAATTGAGTATAAAATTAAGCCAGCATCATTTTTGAATAATTTTTTTAATTTCAAGAACTTTCATCGAGTTAATAATTTCTGAAAAAGGATTTTCTTTTTTTAGAAATAAATAATCATTGATATGATCTTTAAGATTGCATTTTATATTACTTCCTCGGGATTTAAGGTACTTTTTTAGCCATTTCCATTGGTTTTCAATATTCTGGGTTTGGACTTCCTTCATTTCTTTACAAAGAAATTCAGTTTTGTTCTTTACTGTAAAGTGAGCATAGTTATGTGTTTTTACGTTACAATAGCCTTTCCACTCATCTGTTATGATTACGGAATATTCTTTAACATTATCTAAGATTATTTTATCGAGAGATGCACTATCTTTTTTTTTTGGTTATTTCGAAAAAACACTCTTTCGTTATTCTACATATCCCTCCAACAACCCACACTTGTTCTAATCCTCTTCCTATATTGTATTTACGCTTGCTTAGTGCACTTTCATCTATTTCAACCACTTTTCCATCCCCTCCGATCAGCTTGCTATTTTTTTTATTATAGGATCGTCTTATCAAACCTAAAACTGTGCTGAATAGCTTGAAATGATGTTGTATTCTCTTTTAATCCTATCATAGTTTGTCTTAGCGCACCATTCATAACTAACAAAAATAATTTTTTCAAGTGGGACCTTGATTCCAGCGAAAACAGACCCTGTACGAACTGATAATTTACTTTTATTACACTTCTTGGACTTACAAGACCAAATATAACCATCTCCTCTATGATGATTAATTAAAACCATGTTTATTTTACATGTTTTACATTTATGACTTTTTTTCAGTATATTTAAATCCATCAACCATGACAAGAAACTTTCACGACAGATTGTTTTCTCATAAAGTTCTCTACGTGTTAAAATCATTATGGTTCAATATAATTTAATTTTAAGGGGGTCCCCAAAGCAAATTTTACCAAATTTTTATTATTAGAACATGAAAGTCCAAGACATTTCAGGTATTATTTTATAGATAATAAAATTTACTAAACTATTTAATTGTAATAATAAATATTAGAAGGCAAAATAGATTTGTATAAGTCACTGGTCCAAAATAACAATCTCATATTTATTTATACCAAATTATTTTAGGAAGAAATTTAATAAATATTGCTAGATATAAAATAGTAAAATAATAGAACAAATAAAAATGAGTAATTTTAGGAAGTCTTTACAAACCTAGAAATAAAACTTACTCGTTTCATTAAATCTAAATTATAGTATATATGATTAAATATTTTATACAAATGATTGAAATGTAATATTGTATAATATTTTATATCAATTTAACTTTAAAAGAAAATGATTCAAAGTTGGGGATGCTTATAAATTTATTTATCCTAATTATAAAAACAGCTCCAAATTTACCTTCTATTGATTCTTTTCTATACAATGATGTAGAAGATACACTAAAAACGCTAAAATTCAAAATCAAACAACTTCACGATTCATACAATGAATCCTATAATAAAAACAGTAATGACAGTTTCCATAATAAATCCGAGTTTAACAAATGGTGCCATTTATTTGAAAGAAGCGCACTTGATAGAAGAGATGTTAAAGTCTTAGAAAAGTATTACAAAGAATTAAACCAATATTTTAAGAACCCAACTAAAGAATATAAATATTTATTTGATTGGGCTAGTCTTGGCATTAAAGTAGAAAAAGAATCACCTAAAAGTCTAGAAAAAAGAATCTTTAGATATCAAAAAGTAAAATGTATTGTTTGTGGTGTTACTTTTGGATGGTCTGTGGATGAATACTGTTTTATATTTAGTTGTTATCATTTTGTACATTTATATGGTTGCCTAGAATCTATAAGTCCTTTGAAAAACTATTGTTCTAGTTGGAAAGTGATTTGTCATTGTTCAAGTGTAACTACAGTAAATGGAAATAGCTACTTAAAAAGACCTATAAAATTAAAACCGGATAAAAGTTGTTTCAAGAGAAAAGAAGAAATTATAGCAATTTTAAAGAATAAACCAAGAGAAGAGTATTTAAATTGTATTATAAGTGACGAAGAATTTAATAAAATTATAGAATTAATAGAAAATACAAAAAATGGAAATTTTAAATTTTTAAATAAAAAAATAGATTTAATAACTAAAAAAGTCGATTTAATAGAGCCTGACGTAGATTGCAATGGAAATAAGCACAGCCCGGGGTCTTCTGAAATCACATTAAAAGGCTCTGTAATACAATCAAATACAAATACAACCAGTATTTGTAAAGAAATTGCAATAAAAATGGATGATGGAAGTAATGAAAACAGTTGTTTAGCCTCCATACAGGATAAGTATATAACTATAGGTTCATTATCAGTACCAGTTTTTGTTATTTTTATTATTTTTATATATTTTATGACAAAATAAATGATTAAATTTTCTTTGAAGTTGAAATTTTTATTTGTATTTTTTAAATTCGATTCTATTCAAATTTACAACAAAAATCAGAAACATTATTAAATTATGATGTATGTGTTATTGAATAAATATTGTTTATGAACTACAGAAGTTATTCTATGATAGTTTTTTATTATAAATAAATATATTTTCAAAATTCTAAATAATTATTTTGTTGTATTAATAAAAATTTTATAAATTTGGGTCTCTTTATCATTTAAGCAAAAAAACAATTATTTTTTTCTTCATCTCCTTTACTTTCAATGATCTTAAAACCAGACACATTGCAATCTGTTAAATAAACATCATTAATAGATTCGAACAAATTCTTTGGTATTGTTTTTTGTCCTTTTTCATTTTCAAATCTCTATTCATGATTTCTATTTCCATATTAATACTACTTAATCTAAAAAATATCTTCTTTTCTTTCTATATAAAATTCTTTTTTTATTTTATTATCTTTGCTTTTTATTATGTTATATCGTATTTTTCTCTTATTATATTGTATTTTATTCTTCTTTTATTCTTCTTTTATTTTCTTTTATTCTTATTAATTTCTTGTATTTTTCTCTTATTATATCGTATTTTTCTCTTATTATATTGTATTTTATTATTCTTATTATATTAAATTTTATTCATCTTTTATTATTCTTTTATTCATCTTTTATTCATCTTTTATTCTTCTTTTTATTTTCTTTTATTCTTATATCATTAACTTCTATTTTTATAAATATCATATGATTTTCTCTAAATGTTTCAAATAAACATAATTCAATAAAAAGGGATTTATATATGCAAAAGGATGTTAACATAACTACTTAAAAACACAAAATTTGTTTTCATAAGTTTATTACAAAAATTTGGGATGTTTCACTTTTTTTACAAACTGTATATTTAGGTAATTTACCTTATTATCTATATAACTCAACCTTGCAAGGCCATTGCCCCTTTCCATAGTTTGTTATACTTTTTTTTTTAGATATCTATTGTCATAGTACAATTCCTTTGGTTGGTTTCAAAAAACTTTTTACCTTTCCTCTACACTTAATATCCAAACTCCGTCCACTTTGTGCTATCTATAGTGGATCCTTTTACAGAACTTATTTTATTATATTCTAAAAGTCTTATTTCTCTGTCCTTTTAAGTTAACTCACTGTAAGCTATCTTCTTTTTATTGTATCACTTACAATAACTTTTTTATGGCATTCCTAGTTATTTATTTATAATATATAATAATTTTTATATTTATTCCTTTTATGATGGCATATGGAATCTTAAATACTTTTAAGAATGGCAGTTTTGGGTAAAAAAAAGCGGTTTTTATTAATTAAGTATCTCAAATTTACATAATTTATCAATGCATCTAAATTTAGGTCTATTCTTCTCCTTCGTTACATTCTTTGATAGTAATTTAGTATATTTTGTCTATTTAAGATTTAAACCATTTGAAGCTACTTTAATAATATTTTAAGATCCCTTTTAAAGTCTTTAGCACTTTTCAGGCGTTAAAATTTTCAGATTAGCATTAATTCCTGGGAGATTGAAAAGGTCCCGATCCGTTAACATTACTTTATATAATAAAATGATATTTATATAGTTTTATCGTACTATTTTCTGAAAAATTTTAGAATGTCTATATTAATTACTAGATAAAAAGCTTTTTCTTGGTTAAGCAGTTCTAATAATGTTTTACTATTAGAAGTGATAATATTTGTTTTATGACAACAAATTTCTGTTCTTATTAATGTATCTAGGTTTTTTAAATAGAAATTTTTAAGTAAATCTTGTTAAAAATAGTACCAGATGTTGATTTAGATGGTTTTATTTATACTTAGGGAATGACATATCGTAAGATTCATATATAAGATGAACTTTTTTGGAATCGAAATTATGTTAAAAGTCGTACTTTTGGTAGTAATCAAGTATAAAAAAAGGATACCATGATTTTAATATAAGTTTATAATACTGTTTTAAAAAAAGAAATACCATAAAATCAAGTAAGAAGAGCAATACAAACACTGAAATCTATCAAACTAGGAGTGGAGAAAAAATTTCTATTTGAAAAGCAGGTATAGTTCTATTTAAAAAACGTTTTTTAGTCAAAATTTATAATAAAAAGTACAAGTCATTAAAGTAAATAGAAACATCTATAAATCACCAAATATGAATATAAAATTATTACATAAAGTAAATATAAAGACCTCCAGAATATCTATTTTATAGACTCTTATTTATTGACTAGGTTAATCTAAATTATGCTAGTATATCAAATAATATACTAATAATATTCAAATATATAAAAAACTGATGTACAAGTATATCAAATAATATTCTAATATATAAAAAACTAATGTACAAGTATATCAAATAATATTCTAATATATAAAAAACTAATGTACAAGTATATCAAAAATATTCAAATATAAAATTCGTGTTAAATATTTTTATTATTTTCTAATCCATGGACCTCTTTGAATCTCTTGGAATCACAAAAAATTCATCAAAAGTGTCAATAAAAGAAGCTTTCAACAAGCTAACGTTAAAATACCATCCTGATAGAAAGAATGGTAATCTAAATAAATATATACAAATATTAAAAACATATAAAGAATTATCCAAACTCAATAAAAGAGTTCTTTTAACATTTTAGAAGAAATTGAAAAATTTAAAAAAATTTACAAAAACTCAAAAGAAGAAATAAATTCAATTTTAGAAAACTATATTAAATTTAAAGGTAGTGTCAGTAAAATTATAAATAATGTATTATTACTAGAATATGAGGATGAAGAAAGAGTTAGAAGTATCATAGAAGAGAATATAAAAAATAAAAAAATAAGAAGATATAAATTATTTAAAAACAGAATAAAACGTAAAAATAAAATAGGATTAGATGTATTGTTAAGTAATACTGATAATAGTAGAGATAGATACAACGATTTTATAAAACAAATGGAAGATAAGTATTTACATAAGAAATAGAAAAATATACAAAGTTTATATATAGAATTCATATTAAAAAAATACTTTATGAACGTAATCATTGATACAAAATAGTCATTATTTGATCGTTTAATAAAATATCTGAAAATAAATTGTTTATAATCTATTTAATAAAAATACAAAAAAGGAAACTTTAAATAAGTTAATTCTTTTTGATTTTTTTGACATTTTTTTACTTTAAAAAGGGAAATTTTCTAGACCTTATGTTTTTTTTAATTATTTATTTTTTTATATAATTATGGTTTTTAATATAAGAGGTAGTCGCGCTCTTATCACTAAATTTTTAATAGCAAAGAGAGAGTTGCTTGCTGTTGAAAAAAGACTAGATTCTCTTCAAGAAATAATAGAAAGTATGAATGAAAGAACAAGAGATAATGAAAGAAGAATAAAAGAAATCAGTGAAATTGTAGAGAGTGATAAACCAGTAGATATAAATCAAATAATAGAACTAAATATTAATAGAATAAAAGATAATAAAAAGAAAATAGATACTAATAAAATGATAAAAGAATTTAATATAAGAAAGATAGAGACTAATAAAGCAGAGTTACAAAATCACCAATTTGATGAAGAAAAGGTTCAAGAAATTATAGATAGTAATAAAAAAGCAATGTTAGCAAATGATGCAAAAGATGAAGATAACTTAAGATTGGAGAGAATTAATAGTAAAATAGAAGAGATGAATCAAGAATTAAAGATTAAAAAACAACAGATTGAGAATGAAAAAGAAGGAAAAACAATAGTAAAGAGTTTATTTGATTCTATCGAAGAACATTCTTTAGTAGATAGTGATGAATCTGAATGTACGATTACTGAAAGTGAAGAAGAGGAATAAGAAGATAAATAAACGTTTTTTCTTATTTGAATAGTTTTACAATTTTTCGAGTAAATAGTGTTCTTGTTATTTAAGCTAAATAATATTTAATTAGTACAAAAAAAGGATCCGTATCTGAGCATTAACACATAATTATAATCGCCTACTTTTTTATAATAATCAAACAAGTATAAAAAAGATACGGGTAGAGCGAAATTATAGCTCTGTTTAAAAGTTTTTTAGAAAAACTAGATTTAATTATCAATCCTAAATATTATTGAAATTTTAGTATTTTGGTTAAATTTATTATTAAGACGTCTTTTACAGATGTATTCAAGAAATGAGTTAAAAAATTAAACACAATTATATCCTTTTTTTCTAGCTAACTTTTTTAGAAGATGCCAAAGGTCTTCTATGTATCAACTGTTGAATCATCAAGTAAAACAGGTATCAGAGAATGATTAATAGTTTGATTATCTAGTGATGGATCGTATATACGGGAAAAATTAGCATTATAAGCTCTCCATTTATAAATAACACAGTTGTATTTAATAAAATATGTTCCTCGATAATACTTTGAATGGTTTGGGTATTATTATTGTGAACCCGTATGATAAAAATTCTTATTTGTTTTTCACCTTATTCCATCCACATACCATTGTTGATGTGATATTCTACTTCTGTTGTATTTTATTTTC
>CAJFCJ010000220.1:8497-25784 GCA_904063045.1 Dimorphilus gyrociliatus
TGTTTTTTGTAAGTAATAATAGGCCTAATTTAAAGTTGTTGATAAAATGTAATTAATTTATGTTTTTGTTTTGGTTTTGAAAAAAATTTCAGTTTTCAAACTGATCATAAAGAATTCTATGAAAAAAGATTTCCATTTTGTTTAAAATGTTTTAAAGTTAATTCTACTTGTGAGTTATAAATCTCATTGTAGGCTTAAATATGAAAATTTACTTTCTTCAATTCATTGCAGACTTTTTTGCCTATTTTCAAAAAGGTAAAAACTGGTTGATGATCAGACAGAATAGAAAGAACTTCTTTATTACAATGTCTTCTTTATTGCATGCCAAAAGTGATTTTTGTAAAAAAGTTGAATACATAAAATATGAAAACATTTCTACAAGCATTCCTTTGGCAGAAGAGGAATTAACTATTTATAAAAAATACAAATTAAATATCACACACACAAATGAATTTGAGGAAAGTAACACAATCTGGTGTGCAGACTATGAAATTCAAGATGTTTCTTTAAAAATTCTACCAAGTAATATCTTTATCCATGACTTGAGAGTCTATACTCTAAACTCTGTAATGGTCTCTTCAAGAACATATGGAGATTTCCCAGCTGTTTTTGAAAGTGACATGACTGTAGATAAAATTATTGGTTTTTCATGTAAATATACCAGTTCATTTTCTCATAATGGTGTTGAAAACATTTTTAGAAGAGAGAACTATTGGAGAAAGAAGGTAAGATGAGAGACAGACAGAGAGAGAGAGAAAGAAATGAGAAAATCAATAGACAATCTCTATTTATTACATATAGAAAAGTAAATGTTACAGTGGTGTGAACTATTACTTTGACTCGTCTAAAGACAATAATCTTTTATTAAGAAATTGCAAATGGGATAATTCTTATCTAGATGGTTGTAAATTGGAATATAGTACTTTGCCATATATTTCAATAGCTTTTAAATGCTTGGATAAAAAAAGTAAGGCTTAATTATTCTATTTCCTGTATGAAATAACATAGATTTACTAACAAAAGATCCAAAGAATAAATTTCGTTGGTATAGTGCGCCTAGAGAAAAAAAATCTCAGTGTAAGAATGATTGTTATGGACTGTACCAAGTGTTTGATTATTTCTATTGGCATACAATCTGTCCTGTTAATTTAAGACAATATGAAATAGATGTTCTATGTAAACAAGTAGGATTCAACCAAGGAACTATCTTGTTTCAACATTCATATATCTATCCAATGCCTTTGTATACTTATGGATCTTTGAGAATCTCTTGTAAATATCCAAATTCAACCTATGAGCAATGCCAGAAACAATTCCTTTGTCCCTACTACAAAAACATTGTTAATTGGTTGTTATTGCTGTTTTGTTTTGGACTAAGTAATATTTTTATCACATTTTTTTTCCTCTTCAAAGGTTTAAGCCAAAGCCTGGATTTACAGATACAAAACAAGTATTTTTTACACCTATAATTAGGTGTATAAAGAAGGGAATGACATGTAGGATACTCCTCTAGTACCATCTTCTAAGCATTTCCTTCTTCATTTCTTTCTTTATTTTAGTCTATTCAACAAAGGAAAATCTATTTTCATTTGACTTTTTACAATATCATTTCTTTCAAAAAAAGTCCAAATATTCCCCTTATCATATTGATGAATTTTGTAGAAAGAGGAATCTCACTATGGCAGATTTTACAAATTATGATGATTTAAAGAGAACAATTACAGTTTTAAAATTATCTCTTTTTAAAGAATCTGAAGATTATTTGGGCAGTTTTATTGAAAATAAATTGCCTGTTGGTTTGTATATATTACTTTGTTGCTATTGTTGAAAATGCCCACTAGTTAACAAAGATTTCTCACCAGTTATATAAAATGCCAACATGTCAAATGTAAGTTTCCAGGCTTTGTAGTATTAATGTAATTGTTTTGAATGTCTTCCAAAATCTTATAGAGCATTTTAGCATCACTAAAAATCCAGTGGGACATTTTCAACAATCCTCTCTACTTTTTTCCTATAATACTGAAAAATATCTTTTCTTCATTGTGTTGTTTTTTCAATAGTCTTTAAAACAGTAAATGACAGCAGAAATTATTCAAAACTTGTAACAACATCAAATTATCCTTTTGAATTGATATCAACAATCTATGAAAATCATATGAGGTATTTCTATTATTGCAGTTTGGTTTATATTTGAATTTTGTCTAAAGTTCTCTTATTATCGCTCACACAGAAGAGAATATAGATATTTCTGCACATTCCGGGAAAATAATGAATATTATTCGTCAAAAAATCGGCACTTGTTTGATATATCATCAAAATGTTATAATTTTGAGCTAGACTCAACAAATTTTGAAGACACAAAGTATAGAAAATTTCCTCAGTCCTCAGTTGAAGTTGTCCATTGCAATTCACTTCTACATAGAAATTTCTTTTGCATATCTGGAAAATACAATAGATATACAGAAAATGATGTAACTTTTATTCCAACCAATTCACCAGGAGCAGGTTACTCATTTTTCTGTTAAAAACTATTTCCTTTTTGTTTTGCTTTACCCCCTGTTCTAAAAATAGAATTGCCAAATTATATCAATATAATTAATTATGAATCAGCTTTTCATTGTTCCCACAATTTATTTCTGTGCAGTAAAGATGCATTTTGTATTAACATTGCATACATTTGTGATGGAAAGAATGATTGTACAAATGGTGAAGATGAAACAGACTGTATACATTTGAAATTTACTTGTTCAAATGGTTTTCAAATTGGCTTACAGTTTGTTTGCAATTTTGTAAATGATTGTTTAGATGGATTGGATGAGGAAAATTGCAGTAATTTTAAAAAATAATGATTTTAAAACTACTCAATTGTAATGTATTATTAATTTAAAAATAGAAATACCAATTTGTAATAAAAAAGAACTGACTAGGTTTGTAAAATAGTAAAGAAAAATTGTTATAGTCATATACATACCAATTTTTCTATCATATTTCAGTTGTAAAAATGGTCAGTGTATTAAAAAATCCTACTTGTGCAATGAAGAATTTAACTGTTTTGATAAAAGTGATGAAAACTGTGGAGAAGATGAGTGCATAAAAAAAAATGGAACGTTCTGTGATAATCAATGTATATCATTTGCTGATACATGTGATTTCAAACCAGATTGTACTCAGGCAATTGATGAAATGAATACTGCTATTTGTCTAAAACATGAGCAATACTATTTTGATTCCACTGGATATGAAGATAAAGAATTTTATTGTTTTAGAGATTGGGATAATGATTCAAATAGTCCTTGTAAAATCATTTATAAATCTAATGAAAAACTATATTACCAGAATTTCTATCCTTGGAAATCTGGTGAAATTCTGTGTGAAAATCTATATTGTGATAAAGGTTACTACAAATGTTTTTACACTGATGTTTGTTTATCTATTGAAGAGATTTGTGATGGAATTTCACACTGTTTCCATGGAGATGATGAATACAATTGTGGTAAGAGTGTTATAGTTGCGATAAAGAGTTCCAAATGCTTAATTTTTTCACTATTCTTCATAGAAAATTACAGTCCATGGGGTTTTTTTAAATGTAAAAATGAGAAACGTTATCTTCGTATGACTTATATTTGTGATTCAATAGTTGATTGTTTTGAAAAAAGTGATGAATTATTTTGTGAGAGTCTGTTAAAGTGCCCTAAAAATTGTATTTGCACTAATGAATATACAATTGAATGTTCAAAACTATTGTCTGAATATTTTGCAATTACTGGACATAAAAGTTTACATTTGACAGACATAAATTTATTCAATACCAGTTTATTGCCAAATTCACTGACAATAACATACCTTCAATTGATTAGTTGCAATTTAACAGAATTTTCAATAATCTGCAATTATCCTAATGTATATTACATTAATCTGGAAAAGAATTTGATTAAGACAGTTAAACTTGTACATTGCGCAAGAAAAGTTCAATACTTGAATTTAGCAAAGAATTTAATATTGTCAATTGAACAGAGTGATTTTCTAAAGGGATTAAATGGTGGTCAATTAAAGTATCTTGATTTATCAGGATATCAGTCAATATCTTTTAAGGAAGATAACCAAGATATCTTTAAGTCTTTAACCAACTTATCTTATTTATATTTAGTGAATTGCAGTATATTGTATTTTAATAGTTATCTATTGAAACCTTTAAAGAATTTAAAGGAATTGCATTTAAATAATACAATCTTACCAGATATGTTTCCAGCTACTATTTTTCAAGGCTTAACAAAATTGGAAAAAATATTTGGAAATAATTTAAAACTATGCTGCATTGGAAGGAAATTTATTCCTTCATTAAAACAATGTCTACCTGACATAACAGCATCCTATGATTGTACTGATATACTACCATCTACAATTTCAAAAATTCTCATCTTCCTCTCCCTTAGCATTTATTTCATATCAAAATTAATTTTGACTTGTCAATTCAAAAGAATTAACTTTTATGTGTTGAACTACTCAAAAATATCTTTAACTTTATCAAATATCTGCCTTCTAATATATCTATCAATACTTATCACTGTTGATCAGCTTTATTCAGGTGTATATATTGAAAGTGAATATTACTGGAATGCCTCTGTATACTGCAAAATTATGACAGTTTTTACATCTATACTATTTGTATTACCTATACTTAGCAATTGTTTTTACATATTTCAAGTATTAAATAAAACAAATTGTAAAACAATTGTTAAATTCTTGCAAAAAACCTGTCAAAGGACTAGCAATTATCTTTGCTGTCTTATTCTGGTTATCATGACAGTATTGATTGGTCTACTGCAAAATTCTTTAACTGAAGTATGATCATAATTAACCCTATAATTAAAAAAATAGCTTAGGCCTATTAAATCTTTTAAAAATTCTTTCAGAACAATAATTTAGGGTTTTGTTTCCTTTTGGTTGTAAATACTGAAGCAAAATTACACAAAATAACTCTTTTTCTAGTTTTATATGGAATTTTGCCATTAATTCAAATAGTTTTTGAACTGATTTATGAGAGGAAAACAAAGAAATCATCATCAGGCATTATGTCTATGATCTGTTCAACTATTGTGAATTTCTATGTTATTTCAATTACTAGTATCAGCATTGCCCTTTGGACAGAAAATGTAAATAGACAGTTAATAGGATGAGAATATTTGGGTTGAAGAATGTCAAATATCCTCATTCTTGAAAATTTGAATTTATAATTATTTGTTTTTCAACTGTTCAATCTCTTCCTTCAATCTCCTTCTCTTTTTCTATACAACAGATCTCTGTAACAATTTTTAAAAATCTATTTATTATATTGTCTTGCCAGAGACTTTGTTTAAGTGAATTTATAAAAATTACTCAACAATTGGTACAAATATACATAAGAAACTTTTCCTACAATTATAAAAGGTTTAAATATTTTTTAAAAATGTTTTAAAATTTCATTATCATGGTTTTTGTTTAGAAAGAAGGTTTTAAAATCTAAACTTGACACTTTGTTGGAAAAACGTTAAGTTATTTTATTTTACTTAAATTATGAAAATAATATAATAATATTTTAACAACTTTTCTTCCAGGTAGACATTTTGTTTTACATAAAAAAGACAATTTCATTTATTATGGATGCAATTTTCATAAAAATTCATCATCTTTAATTAATATGGATAAAGAACAGTTATTGAGTAGTTTAAACTATTTGAAAAATTTATCATTTTTTTTGAAAATTTACCATGGCAATAATTTATTTTTTTTCCAAAATTATAAACAATCAGTTGATTTTATTAATGTAAGAGCCAAATATAGATATTTCTGTTGTCATTGAATAGCTGGGTATGACATATAGTTGTATAGGTTTAAATTTGGCACTTTGCCAAGGCTAGTGGTTATGACCACCCATTACATATCTTTAGGTGATGAATAGTTAATCTTTGAAAGAAAGAGGATTACCTGTTCAAAAGCATGTTCAATAGCTATTTTATTGTCATTTTTTTAATCTTTTGAATGAAAGTCTTTTGTCAACAGATATTTGAATTGAACTCCAATTTATTTTTAAATTCTATGAATACAGTTGGACAAGAAAATGAAAAGAAAGATGTCTATATTTATGGCAAGATTATTGAGCAATATTTGAGAAAAAAAGGTCACTTTAAAAATTGATTAAAACAATGGATTATGATTTGTTTTTGCTCAAATTTTTTATAATAGACAGTACATTTATCTTGCTTACTTTTTGCAATCAATGACTTATCTTTATTTAAATTCATTCTAATGTCCTATTATAACAATATAGGGTTTAAGTCTATATATATTATACTGTTAAACTGTCTTTAAAAACTTTCCAACTAACAAATAGAAAGAGTTCAAAATAAAAATATTTTCAATAAAAAATTTTTTAATTAATAATAAACAAACAAAATTGCAATTTAGTTCATCAGTATTCAAATATACTTGAATTTTGTAATCAACATTAATGTTTTCCAAGATACAACCAGGAGTGAATTTGGCAATTTCCATTTTCAACAAATGTAAATATGTATATAAATGTTATTGGTTCTCTACTACTAAGTAAGTATATATATAGAGAGAGAACCAATAACACTTAGATACTTGAACATCAATATTCAGTTTACAAAGTTTGTGGTAAGATAGTCATAGCAAGTATCTATACCTTTTAAAATCTCTTTTTAAAAATTAGGAAACTTAAAAAGAAAAGATACAAAATGCTTCTACCCTAACCTAAAAATAATTACCAGGTCAACCTCAAAAGCCTTTCAGTAGTTATGAATGAATGAATAATTGTAAAGACAGAGTTAGGTCGATTGATTGATTAGGCTCTTTCTATGCACTCAGTCTTGATTCTGCAAAAGAAAATTTCAAAAAGTATAATTGACTGCTTTAACAGAGAATTTATTGACAAATTAAGCAACAGGTTGTTTCAGTGAAGGCTGTTTCCAAATGACCTTCTCAGATAATTATATTGAGATACACTGGTGGAATGAAACAGTAAAGATTTATATACTTTGAGGTTTGCCCCTTGAATCCAATTATCACTTTGCAACTGCTAAACTGTCTAGTTCATATTTATGATCAAGAATCTATGTTTGGCCAAAAGTTATTGCATTATCTTACAAACACATTTGTCAGACCCATTCTATTATAGATAGGTAATATTCAATATTGAAATGAAAAAGCTCAATAAATAATACATATCCATAATCACACACATGCAAATGTTTGCATTAAATCTTCATTGTATTATTGTATCATTTCACATTGTAAAATAAATAAATTTGACCTTATTATTCCTGATAATGCTATTATCAATGAAATTGATTCACAATGTTATCTAATTGAAGTGAAAATCACAAGATTTAGTGTTGTAAATTTAGAACTTATGATTTTTGTTAAATCTGAAAGAAATTAAAATTGATTTGGAGATTGTTGTATCATGATTGTAGGAATTTCATTCTTGTCCCAAATGTATTTGTCCATACCACTCATTTAATATTATGCCAAAGTACTTGTCCAAATAGAACCTCAAGTTCATCCACAAGTATCAACAAATGAATGATATTTGTCCAAAGTTTTATATCAAAGTTTCAACAAAAAGGCAGTATTTTCCAAATAAGATATGTATTGAATACTCTGAGCTTTTATCTCTAAGCAAGCAGTTAGAAAACTAAGCTAACAACTGTTAAATTTTAAGGGTTTATATACTTTCCTAAGACTTTAACAGTTCACAATTTCAAAGTTTCAACAATCCAAAGTAACATTTTAACACAATTGAAAGTTCTAAAAATGGTTCCACCTTTAATTGATTTCATTCATCCTGAGTAATTAGGTCAAATAAATTTAGATGGTCAGCTTCTTTCATAAGATGTAACAATTTTGGCAACATTCAATTCAATACTATGATACCATTTTTCAGTTTCTTTTCCAACAACAATTTCATCTGGAGTAACTCTTTGGAATGTATATTTAACTCCACCAACAACAACACCATTTTCCTGTGTTCATAGAATATATTGCTAATAAAATGAATGAATCCCATGAACTCCTCGTCAGTAGCTGTAAGAAGTGTCTATTATTAGTTGAATAGATTGGGAAAAAAAACAAGCACAAAATATTACTATTCTCTTACTTCAGTTTTGTGTATTTAATTTTTTGCTGACCCTCCAAACTTCAAACATCCCATCTGATGTTAATAGTCCCCAAACCATTGTCTTAAGGCCTGCATCTACCTCCAACTCATTTAAAATCTTCCCTGCTGTCACCCTTTCCTTATTTTCTTAAGCCTCTTTACAATCCTATTCATTCTTGTTACATCTCTTTCTGTAAGTCTCTTTGGACAACCTCTATTCTCTGATTTGGGTGGCTTATATTTTATAATATTGCTTATGGTAGACTTTGCCATTCTCAAAGCCCTTGCTGTTTCACTTACTTTTCCAAGTTCATTGTATTTCTGGATTATCAGGTTCCCAACATCTTTACCACATAACATAACTATATGAATGATATAAAAATTATAAAATGTAGGTAAAATAGACAAAAAGTAAAGAATTTAACTTTAAAAATTAAATTTGTCTAAAAAATTTACTGTTTAAGATGTCTATTTAAATGCAAATCTGGATGTCAATTTTGATTTATGGCCAAATAAAAAAAATTAAAATTACTAAAAATTTCTATCTGTTAACATTAACAAATATGATGATTTTCTCTATTGCCTTTTAGTATTTACATTAAATTAACTCTTTTCTCATGGGAATTTACACAAAAACAACAAATTTAAAACAAAGATAACATTTTTGGATTGTTGTCAAAATTGGCCTATTAAAATTTGTGGTGTTTGATTTTTTAGTCATTTACTTTATGCATCTTGTAAAAATCTGCACAAGAAAATGCAATAACATTTGGCCAAACATAAATGTTGATTAGCCATTCTGAAGGTTCATCTTTAATTGCCAGTTAAGGTTTTGCCAATTTATAATTCAATAAGCCTTCCTAAATGTTGAACTTATAACATCCTTTTACTAAAGATATACTGTATATAAGCTAGACAGTTTGGCAGTTGTAAAGTGATGATTGGATATAAGAAGCAATTCACAAAGTATATAAATTCTCACTGTTTCATTCCAAGCATCTCATCATGTTGTACTGCTCTTGCTGGCAAAATCTATGCATTTGCAAGTTATAAAAATACTGGTTCTACTCAAACCTTTAAACAAATGTTTAAATTAAAACAGTTTATTCGCAATAATAATACTTAAGGGAGTAACAAAATGAGAATTCGATAGCAGAGTAGATAGTTTGTAAAAGCAGGTTGCCAAATTACCAAACTGTCTTCCAATGTTGAGGAGTAGATGGATGGTTCCAGTGGAGGTTGTTTCCAGATGATTTTCCCAGGTCCTTAGGTCCAGATGGAAGCTGCATGCCAAATGAGAATAGTGAGGATTTATATACTTTGAGGTTTGCCTCTGACATCCAATCATCACTTTACAGTTGCCGAAATGTGTAGTTCATATTTATGTTTAGTAAGAGAATGTTACAAGGTTGAACATTTAGGAAGGTTAACTGAATTATAACTTGGCCACACCCTAGGCAAGTTAATTAAATTATAACTTGGCCAAACCTTTATTGGTAATTAAAGATGAGCCTTCAAGCTGACTAATCAGACTTATGTTTGGCCAATGTTATAGCATTTTCTTGCATAGGTTTTAAGATGTACATGTATATGTTGCATAAAATAATAGAGTTCAAGCATGTAATATATAACCAAAGTTGTACAATGTCTCCAATTGATCACCTTAGAGGATCAAGTCTTGCACTCCTCAACATTGGATTCTGATTTGGTAATTGATATTGCAAACCATCTGCTCTGCTAGTGAACTTTTACATTGTTACTTGTTTGAGTATTCTATTATGATTAAACCATTTCAATTGAACATTTGTTTAAAGGTTTGAGTAGAACCAGTATATTAGTTGTTCACATATTTCACACATAGACATGGACGGTTTTTACAATTATTCTTCAGCTTTGGGTACCAGAATGTATATTCCAAAGTTTGTGTGATGGTTTCAAGGTCACAATGTATGAATAGGGGATGTGATTCATCTGCTTAAATTGCATTGTTTGTGATTCAATTTGATAGAATAGGCAAGGTAGGGTGGATGGATTAGGTTCTTTTTGATAATAAGTTGTCCAAACTTGTGGTGTTTTCAACAACATTTAGCTGAAACCATGCTGTGGTTAAACCATATCCATAATGGAGTTAAATCGTAACCAGTTTTATGGAGAGGGAGATGTACACATACATTCGTCAGCTATATTCTACAATAGAGAAGTAGTATTGAACCAGTATTGTACTATGCAGATAGCACTGATAAAGATAAGCAGTAGTGACCTAGTTTCGCATAGGGCAGTGCATACACATTATGCAGTAATAAAACCTATTGAATTATATAAAGAATATTTGCTATTTGCAACCTAGCATTAATATTACAATTTATTAATCCATAAATTTATGATTTCGAACTAAAACTAGTTCAATTAATTATCAATTATGCTTAAATTCTAAGTTTAGATTATATTCACTATTCAACAGTATTGTATACACAATACTGTTCTTTTTAACATGCATTAATCAGATATACTTCCTCCTTATATGCTGATGATAAATTTACTAACTCAATCAATTGAATATCATTATTAAGGTAGAATATAAAAACGGTCAAATATACAATCTACATGTTTTCTTGATTGTTGGACTTGTCCTACTAAAATTGTTACATCTTATGCAACTCTCCAACCTTTGAAATTCAACTATTATTTAGAAGAGGAAAACAATAAAAACATGACCATATTTAGAACTTTTCTTTGTCTTCAAATGTTACTTTTGTTTTTGTGAACATTGAAATTTGTGAACTATCAACCCTTAAAAGAGTATATAAACCCTACGAAATTAACAGGTGATAGTTCAGTTTTCTAACCATCAGCTAGTTGTTTAAACTAGCTTGTTTAGAACTAGAAGCTCATTTTACTCAATACATATTCTTTGGACGAAATACTGGTGTTTTGTTAATCAATTTCTACCGAAATTGCCTTTGTTAGACTATTTGTGGACGAACTTTAAAGGTTCTATTTGGACCAGTACTTTGGCAAGTTGGTAAATGATTGGAAAGGACGATTACAGTTGTGACGAACCAGAAATTCCTACAATTACAATACAACAAAGTACAGGAGAAAAAGATATTTCCTTCTTGCTAACCATTTTTCAATCCAAAATCTAGCCTTCAATTTCTCATTTGTGGACATTTTCTGTCTGCCCCAAAGCTATCCACTCAGAAGATTGATTCATAGCCCTTATGTCTCTTATCTTCCTCTTTCACTATTGTAATTTAACAATAGACATGTTGAGCATATATTTTTTTATTAAATGCTTCACTGAGCATTCTAATGATTCTAATTCATTGATTGAAAGCTGTTTAAAAGGTACTGGTACGAAAATCCAAATTCCATAAATCAGATCTTCTCTTTATAAGCTAGTGGACGCCATTTTTGTGATTTTTATATTTCAGTTAAAACTATTAAGTCTATAATTTAAAAAAATTGCGCTTTTGCTCAAGAGAACCTTTGTTGTATTGATAAAGAGAATTGATACGTAAAAAGAGATTGATAATTGTTTGACAAAAGCTCAAAATATCATCATGATTACACAGCAATGAAATTGTCCTGGAAACAAGACACAACAATGAAAAATTTGATAACCTATTGTTGCCAGATTTTAAAAGATTTAACAGAAAATATGTAGCCCATGTCTCTGTCTGAGTCATTTGATTAATTATAACTGTTTAGACAACATCCTGAATTTGTCAATTGCTGTCTTTATTATGATTTCATTTTCTCTTGATTTATCAGCTTCTCTAAATCAGCTATACCTGAATCTGTTCCATAGTGATTTAAGTAAAATGTATCATACTCTTTATACCATTTTTCATTGCTTTCACTAAATTCTTTTCCAGATTTTTTCTTATCCATTTCATCATCCTTAGATTTGGTGAAAATATTACAAGACATTACATGTTCTTTAGGAGAAGGGTTCTGGGTGTCTCTATTAGTTTTCCTTGCAACTGTATCAGGTCTTGATTTAAAATATTTACTGTGTAACATGAATTGATTTGGACACCTTAGTACAATTAGATATTTGAGATTGTGGTCATAGAGAGGTATTTTAAGCATCTTTTCTGTATTCTAATATTGAAAAAGATAAAATATCATATATTTGGGTTAGGTTGAAGAAATTACATAGTTAAAATTGTAGTGATATTTACTCTAAAATTTTGCTGAAATATTGCTTTCAACAGTGCTCAACAACTGACATAAGAATACTTAAAAGAATTTTCTATATATACCATTGTGTTTCTTCTTTAAGCATATATCAATAAATTTCCCACATATTTCTGATTATGTAAGAAAAAAAAGCCACTCCAAGATGTCTGACACCCATTTTCACTGCTAACAATCTCAGTACTTTGCCTAATCTCCTGATAAGGTTTTGAGAGAGAATTTAGTGATTATATTCCAGCAATGCTAAAAGTATCACTATGGAAACTTTGATCTTTGAAGAGAGCAGTATTAGATCTTAAACCATTTGTTAGCATTAAAAAATCTCTATTTGAAGATAGAGAAGTTGTGGCAGTAGATGATATAAAGTACAATCCATTCTTTTTTATGTTTAATGAGTTTGTAGATGTATTGAATAAGTCACCATTGTCATGATTTACTTTACTCCATACCAATCTTCCAGGTCGTAATAAAGTAGATCTTGTCATAGATACCATAAAAGCTGGGTTTTTATTTAAATTGCATGGAGGATTTGAGCATAGTAAAACATCAACTGAATTTCCTGGACAATCAGCTCCTCCATTGGATGGTGGAGGGTTTGTACAGTTTCTTACACAGGTTCGAAGACCATCTCCACAATTTGGATTGCATTCACTGCACGTAGACCATTCTGACCATCCTCCTGGTATTCTACACATGGATTCATCAGCCGTAACACATACTTTTGTTGCGCAATCTCGAATGTTTAATGATGGACTAAAAAAATAACCTGGTGGACATTGTTGGGGCCAAGCAACACCATTATAGCAGTGATAATATTGCCTACAATCATTCTTGTTAGGATATGTTCCATTTTGACTATCTTCACAGTCAGAATTTCTAACATAACACAATTTGTCAACTTTATTAACAATATCAACATCTGCTGAATGTTCAATACTATCATTAGATTCTAAAATCATTGATGAGTCATCTCCTGGACAATCAGCCATATGTGGTTCAACACACATACTATATTTGCAATTGGTTAGGGAGATGGTAAATAAAAGTCCAGGAGGACATTGTTGAGGATGAGCTGTACCATTTATACAATTATAGTAAATTCCACAGTTATCAGGGTCAGCAAAGGCACCCTCAATAGGCTTCAATTCAGAGTTGACAGGACAAACAAATCCAGAAAAATGTACTCAACTAATGTAAATACTATTCAAAAGTAAAAGAAAAATGTTATAAATTATTAATGAAACTCTTAAAAAGAAACAAAAAACTATTAACACAATAAAGCAGTTGCTAACAACTTCATATTCTTTCTCTCAAGTGGGATGAAAGTCACTGTTGAAAATTTCATTTTCCTTTTTATGTGTTCAATTTTGTCTCTGATAAGAAAATCTTTTTTTACCTGAAATAAAAACTTTTAATCTTATTGCGAAATAATTTAAAGATAATGCAATATCATTCATTTTATGAATTGAGAAAGATTTACACCAGTAATTTTCTAGCATTCCTTTTTTTATTTTTGGATTTTTTTTAAGCATTTGAAAACAATTTTTTAATTCAAAATTTGATTATAATATAATAACAGAAAGTTAATAAGACAACTATTTAGTACAATTTTTTTGACAAGGATCAAAGACCCTGGGAGTTTTCTAGAACTTTTAGTACTTTAAAGTAATCTAGTATAATGTAGTATGCTTGTTATACATTTATAAAGACACTTGACAATAACTTGGGAATGGTTGATAAGGGCTGGGAGTAAATAGCTCAGTAGGCTAAAATTTAGGGTAAAATTTTTGCAACTTTTAAGGTTAGGCAAAATTTCCATTTCAATCATTTCCAGTTGCTGTAGGGCTTAATTAGGGTTGTTAGGGCTAAACAAACATCAAAAAGTGGGCTGTTTTTATTCAGATTCCAGTTGATTCTTTAAAATTAATTTGGAAATGGACATATTTAGATTTGAAGCAACTCTGAAATTGTACATTTGCACAGAACTCAATGATTTTCACCTCAATAAAACTTATTTATTTAGCCAAATTCACAATAAATCAGCAATAAAAAAGCCTAAGAAACTTGAACAATGGAATGTAAGAAATATGAAATATGTCCAAATTGTGTTATACAAATTGTGAGAGGTATATTAAAAAGAGTTAAACATCAAACTATACCTGTATATTTCGAAGGATTGATTGCTTGAAATGAAAACAACATCCTTGTAAGTCAACTCCTGGAAAAACTTGTGTTACTGCAGTCCAAAGACCTTTCTCAAAATCTAAAACAACTTTTTGTAGTTTTCTGTCACTTATTAAACAATCTACTGCCTATGAATGAAAAAACAAACATTCATTTCTTTTAAGATATATATAATAATTTTACCTTGAAAACTTCAATGTAATGCTTCCTCTTCTTTCCACTCATGAAAATAAATAAAAGTGGAACTTGAAGATATTCACCATTGTTTTTAATGAAGCCATGAATAGAGAATAGTTGATAGAATGGCTCTTTAACCACTTTAAAAGTCCCATCAATAAACCATATTTTACACTTAGCCAACAATTCCAATTGATATTTAGTTCCAAATATGATGCTTCTATGTTTTTCGCCTTGTATGTCTTTTAAAAGAAATTATTTGGGATCTGATCCATTTCTAGTTCAAAAAATAAGTTATCTGGGTGTTTTGGCTTTTGATTTTCTTTATATCTGTTTGCTGATCTTTTAATTGATTCAATTTGAGGCAAAGAATTAGCATTGTCTCTAAAGTCCATTGCAACATCTTCAGCCAATCTTTTTCCAGACCTTTCACTTCTTTCCAAAATGAGTTTCTTTAAATATACTCTTGCTTTGATTCTTTGTTCCAGACTCTTTTCATTATTAAAATGAGTATGATCTTTTTTCACAATGAATCTTGAACCTTTTTGGATAATGTATGCTGTACAGCTTTGTGTTTTTGATCTCTGAGTACATTTCCAAGTTTTAGATGTTTTTGTAGTATTCTTAATTGTGTATGAGAAGTTCTTATGTAATAAAATATCTTTTCCTTTCCTACTTCCTCCTTCTATTATTTGAAAAGTATCAACATTTTCAGCATCAGAACTGACTTCCTGACTTTTATTGAATGAAATTTCATCATGTACATCAATTCTTCTTTCTTGATCATTATCTGATGAATGACTTCTTCCTTCCTCATTTTCCACAAAGTTATTTTCAAAATCAAATGATAATGTTAACTGTAAGCAGAATTTCATGTTAATAATTGAAGAAAGATTAAGTTTAATACATCACCTGATTTTCTTCCTGAAAGGTTTTATTAACAGTAGACATATGTTTAGGACTACTTTTATCAAATCCATTTTCTTCCATCATTTGATCTACTCTTCTTATTCTGATAACAACTTGTTGTTTTGTAATATTGAAACAATCAACACAATAATCAGCATCTGCTTTATAAAAAAATTCATTGAAATAAATGAAAAAAAATAAATTCGATTACCTTTTGAGCACTTTTGGTGATAAAAGTCTTTACATAATTTGCATCTTATTTTTTGCTGATTCCAATAAAATTTCCTCATACAACACCAACAGGTTTTTAAATTCATTTTTACACCAATCAATTCAATAGTTAAACCAATCTCTGTAAAGTATCATTCAAATAATAAAAATTCATTTAATTCAAAAGACTTTTCCTTCAGAGGAACAGGAAATAGATTTGTAAAAAAAGCTGGTAACAGTAACATTAATGAGGTATGTTTTGCTGAGAATATCAAAGATATAAAAATAACAGTAAAATAACAAAAAACAAAATGTAATAAGTAGAACATCACTCTTTCCCTACTGAAGGGTCAATCAATCTTGAAAGGGATAAAGTATCCCTGAAATGGGGTGAACTGTCTCTAAAATGGGGCGAACTGTCCAGGGGCAAACTGTCCTGACCCCAAAAATTATATCAAAGATATGTTTGTGAAAGAAGATCTAGTATGGTATCTAAATGGCTGTCAACCACTACTTGTAATTCCTCTATCAACTTTAAGTAATTATTTCCCAATATTTGGTATTCCAGAAGAAATTCTCACAGACCAAGGACGAAATTTTCTTGGAGAAATATTTACAAAAGAGGTAACATTAATGGGAATAAGAAAAATTAAAACAACAGCATTTCATAGCCAAAGTAATGGAATGGTAGAAAGAAAGAATTTGGAAATTCAGAAAGCACTACATAAACATGTAGTTCTGGAACAATTGACAGATTGGACAAGACAATTACCAATAATCCAGACATGTTTAAACCAAATTCCAGTTGGAAGCACTGGTAAAACTGCACATGAAATATTATT
The DNA here is from genome assembly GCA_904063045.1 of Dimorphilus gyrociliatus. Taxonomy (NCBI): domain Eukaryota; kingdom Metazoa; phylum Annelida; class Polychaeta; family Dinophilidae; genus Dimorphilus; species Dimorphilus gyrociliatus. The sequence goes on from CAJFCJ010000220.1 coordinate 25,181, forward strand.
TGGATTAAAAAATAGAAATGTTTTAGATTTATTAATGGAAATTCCAAGATTAGAACCAACAACAAACTTCTTATTTGATAGGAAACATGAACTATAAGAAATTAGAGCAACAACACTTTGTAAATCCATTTTGAAAAAGAAGGAATATTGAGATAGAGCCTATAAAACAATTACCAGAAAACCACCAATTTACAAAGTGGATGACTGGGTACACATAAGAAATGAACACATTGGTCAAGGAATGAACAGAATAAATACAAGCAAATGGAATGGACACCATACCTTGTAACTGCTACTGATACTACAAAATGTTTATATGAATTGGAAATATTGGCAGATAAAAGCAAATTCTATCATGCTAGTAGATTAAGACTAGCTAACAAACAACCTATACCAGTTAATGCAATTAAAGTAGAAAGCAACAAAGATCTGGTCAAACACTTCCTATCAGAGGATCTATAATCTACACTTTGCTCACAATCTGTTGTTTAAACTTGGTTCAAGCAAATGTATCCATAACAAAAGCAAACATAACTGTAAGAATGCTACACAGTACAGCTTTGCCAAGGACAGCAAGTAATCAATCATTTGATTTAGCAGATGA
>CAJFCJ010000221.1:0-16752 GCA_904063045.1 Dimorphilus gyrociliatus
GAAATAATACACTGATAAATCTGGTTTGATTTGATAATCAATTGATTTCTCTCATGTCTCATTGTTTGGGAATGAAAATAAATGAAATTCAGTTTTTCCTAATCCTAAATAAGCCCCAGATCATTGTTAAACTTAAAGCTTTCAATGAAAACATTTTTTTAATACAGGAATAATGGCTTTAAGAGGATTGAAATTATGGTTATGATAAGATATGCAAGACATATATACAAGAAATGGTTTTAATAACTGGAGGTTTGAGGAACAGTTTTAACTTGGAAACTAGAGAAGAACTTTCATATAGCCTTTTTGAGTATGGGAAAAGTTGGCCCAGGAGTGGGAAAAGGCATGCTAGTGCTAGGAAAAATTGTCTCTCAACTCTAAATAAATCTATATGTATTACTTTTCTAGATTTTTGGTTTTCAATTCTAAATTTCTAGTCATAAACAATTGAAATATTTGTTAATTACTTTTACTACTGTTTTTTAAGTATAACTGATATTCTTTAGATATCGTAAAACTACATCTCTAAAAAATGAATTAATGATTTTTTTCATTTATTTTGTCATCTTTTCACACTGTAAAATAATAATCTTTTGTAAAATTTTTCTTAAAAGTAGACCAAATGAAATTATGTCCTTAATTTCATTAGCCTTTGTTTTATGTGTTGGATGTTGCAATAGAATGTAAAATGTTTTATTATTATCATCTTTAGGCTAAAGAAACAATTGATTAATGAATAAGTTGTCAATAAAAAGAAAAAAAATATACAAACATTTCAAAGAAGTGTCATATTGAGTTTTCTCAATTATGGTAATTCTTTTTGTGTATTAAATTTAAATCATTTTATTAAAGGAGTAGAAATTTACCTATCAAGAGCCTTTTTCAGACTTTTATTAGATTTATACTTGATATACTGTTTCACTAAGAATATCATTGAGTTTTGTTCTAAACTGGCTTGTTTAGAACTAGAAACTCATTTTGCTCAATACATATTCTTTGGACAAAATACTCGTGTTTTGTTGATTCATTTCTACCAAAATTATATTTGTTGAACTACTTGTGGACGAACTTTAAAGGTTCTATTTGTGTGAGTACTTTGGTAAATTGGTAAATGATTGGAAAGGTCAATTACAGTTGTGACAAACCAGAAATTCCTACAATTACAATACAACAAAGTTGTACAGTATATTAATATTTTTAGAGAAATTACCTGCAACTTGATTAAAACAAAATTTCTCATCAGATTTATCAGGGCAATCCAACCTATAATTGCACACCCAATGCAAAAATATTTCAACCTGTAGGAAACTGCCAGTTATCCTTATAGTATTTAAAATTTTTCAGCAAGTCTTTAGTAGTATATAGATGTGAAGAGAAAAAAGCAGTTTCCAAAAATCTGGCTTCATCTTGCCCTGTTATTCCCAATAGTCTCTTGTTTTTTGACAAGCACAACTGTTTAGCATCAAAAAAGTTAATTGTTGTTGAGGCTTTAAATAAGTAGTAGCAGCTGTTCAAGTATTTGAATATTGCTATTGTTCCATTTGATTGTTGTTCACACTGTGCACTAGCTTGGCAACAATAAGTGCTTAAGGTTAATAAATCAGTAAGGGCTGGATCCATAAAATTCTCTAATGTGCAATTTTCAAGAAACTTGGCTAAACTTGAACATTTTAGATATTTTATTGGAAAATTGTTATTTCCTATATCTTCTTGAAAATCAACAGTGCCACTTGTAAAATTGAAATACATACAGATAACATTTATGCCTTTATGATTGAGTTAAGATGAGCTACATTATACCAATAGTGTTTGTATTATATTTGTAATTTTCCACTAAAGAATTCATAATTGAAAGAATTATTACAGAATAAATGAGAATTTTTAGAAGTTAATCTAAAGGATGAAGCTGTAAACAAAAAAAAATTCAGGGGTCAACAGAAAATGTCTATGAAAGAAAACATCCATAAACTGAAAGAAAACGTCCATTAAAATAAATTTCATTTAAATATAAATATATGTTGAAAAAGTAAACCTTTGGTAAAAGAATATGTTAAACATATACTTAATAAATGAAATTATTTTCAATAATATAATTCTGAGCAAAGCTGCAGAAGCTGGTTTGCATTAATTTCACCTGTTTTAAAATTTTCCCAAATTAAGAAAAGATCTTTTTGAATTTGGCTATAAGTCTTCCTTTGAAGTCTAATTATCTTTCTCTCACTTAAAAGCTTTTTGTACAGATTTATCATGTCTGCTTCCCTCTTTAACTCATCAATCACTTAATAAAAAGAAACATTTTCTCCAACAATTTTATTGAGCCTTTGATGATAACCTTCCAGATCATTATTTGTCCTTATGCTTTGATCAAAAACAGACCAAGTCTCTGGAGACCAAAATGTATTTTTTATCCAACTATTAGACACATAGTCCAACAAATCAGACAGTTTATTTTCTTTTGTCAGTTGATTTTGAATTTTAGTGAATTGATTTTCAATCATGCCATGAGGCAAATATGGCAAAGACATAATCATTCTCATGGATTCCCAAGCTCCCTCTTTTTTTCTAAATTCCCTGCTATAACCAAGTTCCTTAAACAAAAAAAATATTAATTGGATTGTTAAAAATTTTAGAAATCAATAAACCTGAATTTTTCTAAATATTGCCTGAGACCAGTGAAATGAACATCCAGTCAAGACAGCATCAGGCCATATATTTTGTAAAGTTTTCCAAACAGCCTTTTCATAGTCTAAGACTATTTTCTTAGGAGCACAATTTTCAGCTAAATCCTTCACAGCCTTAAAAATTTAACATGATTGCTTATTAGTAAGTATATTTATGAAATGTAATTCTTACCTGGAAAAGTAGTTTATATGCTCTCTTTTTTTTAGAAGACAGAAAAGAAAAAAGCAAAGGAACTTGCTTAAGCTGTCCATTTTTTTTCAAAAATACATGAATAGAGTACATTTGAATGAAAGGTTCATTGGCAATCTTAAAAGTACCATCAAGGTACCAAATTTTCCCCTTTGACAAAAGCTCCAATTGATGATTTGTTGCAAAGATAATGATCCTCTCATTATTCATATTTATATCCTTCTTTAAAAATTCGGGAGGAATGAATGTCATATTCAGCTCAAAGTTTTTATCATTGGGTACAATAGGCCTGTTCTTCCTTCTATTCCAATTTGCCACTTCTTTACAATTAATTATATTTGGTAAGTTTGAAGCACTAGAATACTTGACAAGAACATTTTCAGCAATTCTTTTACCTGAAGAATTTATATCACTAGAACAATTGTCTTTGATTTCATTTCTTATACGAATCCTGGTTTCTAAATTTTTTATTGATGAATGACAATGAATGTTTGTCCCAATTGCAAAATTGCTTCCTTTTTGATTGATGCTTGCTTTACATTTTCTTTTTTTGCTTCTGACAGAACAAGTCCATACAGTAGTTGTTTTTGTTTTTAATTTAATAGTATATGAAAAACCTTTGTGAAAAAGTAAGTCTTTGCCTTTTTGACTTCCATGTGGCAGAATTTTAAAATGAAAATCGTCAGAAGAATTTTCTTTGGCAGATGTTTCACTTTCAAAAGATTCTTCCTCAATTTTTTCAGATTCTATATATGCATTTTGAATTGTTTCAAAATTTTCAACTTCAATTTCATTATCATATTCAATATCACTTCCATTAATGATATTTCCTTTGTCAACCTTTGTGTTTATACTTTCATCATTATTGTCATTGCTACTCCATGATATAGATAACCTCAATTCTTCTGTGAACTCTTCAGTACTCTTTTCTTGTCCTTGATTATTGTCTCCTTTCTCATCAATTTTTAATTTTTCCTCAGTCATGCTGTTGTTCTCCTCAATATTCTTTTCTGGATATTCAACAATTGCTTCTTCCTTCTCATAAAGTTTTGCAGTAGAATTACTTTTTATTGGTACACTTTCCCTGCATTTTTTTGGTTCATCAATTCTCTTTAACATCACAAAACAGGTTTTTTTAGTTATTTTATAACAAATAAAACAGAGTGGTGATGCTGTTGATGAATCTGGAAGAAAAAAAAACAGTAAATGTTTTTGAAATAGAAGATAGTACAAACCATGCAGACATTTTAAATGACAAATATGCAGGCACAATGAGCATTGGCCTTTTATTTGCCTACCAACAAATTTATCATTGCAAATAGAACACTTGTCCATTATTCAATATTTTTTCTAAAATATTGGAGAAAAAGAAGAGCTAAACTAAAATTAATAAATGAATTTGTCATATCATTATTATGATTATTTATGTAACAATTAGTATTTTGACAATAACATTGAAAAAAAACTTCATTAACAAATAAAATTGCTAAATTTATGTTGGATTGATTATTAATAAAATAATCAATAAGTTTTTAATCACAGAGATTATTAAGAACAAAAAAAACCTCTAAAAATTAAAAATTTCATATTACCTCAAGAGAGTGAAAATAGAAGAGGAAGTTGATATTTTGTATCTCTTTTCCTGAAGATTTCTTCATTTCTACCAGTTTTTTTAAAGTTTTGTGTTAATTTGTTTTTCAACATATATTTATATTTAAATGAATATTTCTTTATTTTATGTGTTCTTTTGATTCATGGATGTTTTCTTTCAGTTTATGGACATTTTCTTTCACTTTATGGACGTTTCTTTCAGTTCATGGATGTTTTCTTTCAGTTTATGGACGTTTTCTTTCATGGACGTTTTCTGTCGCATCCTAATTCAAACCTTACAGCAGAATATAAAAGTTTTTCAATACTCTTATGGAACATGAAAAATCCAACAGGCATTCTGACATACCAAGACTCACTAATCCATAAACTTGCCATTTTTCATCAATAAAACAAGATAAAGGTCTGCCAGAATCACCCTAAAAAAATTTTTAAATTTCTTTTAGAATCTGATGAAATTCAACTGAAATTTACTTACATAACAGTTATTTCTCTGTAGGCCTTTTGAATCACTTACACATAAATGCATTGGATATTTAGGTTTTTGGTCATTTGACATATTGAGAAATTTAAATTTGCTTTCTTGTTCAGTTAGTATTCTTACTTCAATTTTGTATAACTCCTTTTCTGATTCAAATGCTGTTAGTAGATCATTTATAGAACACTTAAAAAATATTTTACATAATACCAAAAGGATATGATCTGAATCCAAAGCCAGAAGCTGTGTATTGAGAATCAGAACTGTTTTTAACATTGTACAATTTGGGTAAACATATTGGTTGGATTTTTTCATTAAATTCTAAACGGGATTTTAATTTAAGAATGGCAATATCATTCTCGACAGATGTTTTTTTGAATAAAGGATGTACAATGTATTGTTCTACAGAATGAGATTTGGAACTCTTATCACTTTCATTTAAATTTCCAACTTTGACACTAAACCTTTGAGTGTATCTGATAATTAAGATCCATAGAATTGAATAGATTAAAAATTTAAAAATAAAATGGAATAGTGAACCTATTAATACCATGAGCTGCAGTCAATAGATATTGGTTATGAATTATAACTGCACCACAAAGGAAATTAGCTTCATATGACAAACTTGCCTTTTAAAAAAAACAAACATGAATTAATGTTAAAATAGATATCACTTCAGTTAATGAATGACAAGCTACCTGCCATGGTATTTCTCCTAATTTTGCCTTTTCTCCATCCAAAATAAATGATTCTGAATTATCAATCCTTCCACACGATTGTTGAAAAAAAACATCATACAAAATTTCTGATTGAAAACAAACTATTACAAACATCTGCTTTGTTTTTTTTATTACCTGATTTTTGGCAATCAGTGATTTGTATACTCCTGATTAAAAGTTGGTGGTGATCATTTGAATTTGTATTGATAGTAAACTATAGTGCAGTAGATTAATAAATATATATGTGACAATAAAAAGTACCAAAGAAGAAAAAGTACCTGTTCTAAACCATTTTGAACAGAAATTATTAAGTGAGAAAAAGATATGTAGACAACAGAGAAAGCCTTATCAGAAAATTCAAAGTCAGATCTTTGGCTTATGGGAGCAATTTGAGGTCAGATTAATATCTGCATCAGATTTATTGGAAAAGGCAGCCAGCATTTATATTGCATCATAACTCATTCATTTAGCTTGTTACCATGTCATAAACTTAGTCTTTTATAATTTTTTTGCAGTTTGTTTTGTAGTTTTTAGTTTTTGTTTTCAACATATCAAAATATCATAAATACAAATTATATATTTATTCTCTCAATTTTCCTTTTCATCTTAATCTCCAAAGGTTTTAAAAAAAAAAATTCTCTTTCACTATGGACATTTTCTCCTCAGTTGTGGATGTTTTCTCCTGTGAACGTTTTTTTCTTGTGGACGTTTTCTCCTGTGGACATTTTCTCTTGTGGACGTTTTCTCCTCAGTTGTGGACGTTTTCTCCTGCACCCAAAAAATATTCATCAGGCAAAAAACAAAATTTGTTAATATTTACGATAGAGCTTTGAAATTTGGTACATAAACTAATATTTGTGCGCCAATCTCAAATCTTTTTACAGAATTCAATTATCTCTTATAGTTCTTGAGCTGTGGTGCATTAAAGTTTAATACTTTTCCTTATACCATTAATTATATTACTTAATATTTTCAAATGGGAAATCTTGAATTAATGCAATGAATATGTTTCTAATTGTGAATATCTTTTTTCTGTTACTTGTTTTAGTTGGAATTTGATGAAAAATCATCCCAGTGGTTGTTAAGATATGGTAAAACAAAATATTTTCTTATTATTCAATGTAGAGCTGTGATAATATTTAGATAAGTTTGTGATAAGTTCTCACAGACACATAATGTTTTGCAAACAATATCACTTTTTTTCTTTTTAATAAAAAGAGCTTTACAATTTCAATTCATTGTAATTTAATATAGTCTCATTCTGCCATTAATTTTACTTCAAATTTCATCAAAATTGGCCAAGTAGTTGCTGAGATATGGATTATTATGAACATTATCTTTAAACTCAGTTGTATGACATAACAATAAAATATTCGTGAAAAAAAAACTAAATTTGTTATTAATTATGATAGAGCTTTCAAATTTTGCACATTAACTAATATCGATGTGCTCATTCCAAATCTTTTTACAGAATTCAATTATCTCTTATGGTTTCCTAGCTAGATTACCTTGAAGTTTAGTGCATCTTCCTTTTATAATTCATTGTATAAATTTTTATTTTTTAAATGGAAAATATTGTGTGTTGTGTAACTAATATATTTCTAATTATCCATGTCATCTTCTGCCAATAATTTTACTTCAAATTTCATCAAAATCAGCCAAGTAGTTACTGAGATATGGATTCTTATGAATGTTATGTTTAAACTCAGCTGTATAACATAAACATAAATTATTTGTCAAAAATAAAGTAAATTTGTTGTTAATTGTGATAGAGCTTTCAAATTTCATACATATACTAATATTGATATTCTATTTTCAAATCTTTTTACAGAATTTAGTTATCTCTTACAGTTTTTCAGCTACGTTGCCTTGAAGTTTAGTACATCTCCCTTATGTAATTTGTTAAATAATTTATTTTTTTTCAAGTAGGATATATTGAATTAATATACCAAACAAATTTCAAATTTGTAATATTTTTTTTGACAAAAATATCTCATTCTTATGGATATTTGATTCCAAGTTCTCAATAACTTAACAATCTCTAACCTTTTCTTATTATTTAATTTAGAGCTGTGATAATATTTAGATAAGTTTGTGAAAAGTTCTCACAGACACTTAATGTTTTACAAATTTGAATTCAAAATATCATTGGAATCTAATAAAGGCTCATTCTATCAATAATTTTGGTTCAAGTTTGATCAAAATCAGTGCAGTAGTTGCTGAGCTACGATTTTCTTTGAATGTTATATATTAACTGTGTTATTGATATATATACAAAAAAATATTTGTCAAAAAAACACTTTTTTCTAATTATTTAAGATAGACCTTTCAAATTTGGCGTATATACTAATATGAGTATGCAGATCCCAAATCCTTTTACAGAATTCAGTTATCTCTTACTGTTCCATAGTTATGGTGCCATCAAATTATGCTTGTTATTTCTTACATCTAAGCCTATAGAAAATATTTGTCAGTGCTGGACTAGCACTGTTATTAACTAGGATACATCTTTGTTATTCTGTATATACAATAATATTACCATGCTGATCATAAATCTTTTTACAGAATTCAATTACCTTAGTTAGATTATCAGTTTTCTCACAGTTAACTAATTTCATGTTTCTACAGGTTAGCTGCCATTATATAATTTTATCTATAGTTGATAAGTTTATGCCATGTTCTCACAGAAACATTTATATGTCTTGTATATATTGCATATTTCTTTTATTTATAGTTATGCACATTTTCACTATAAATTATGTTTTTCTTAATATTTTTAAATGAGAAATATGTAAATAATATAATGAATATAATTCTAATTGTACATACCTTTTTCTGACAATGATTAATTTTGGTTCAAATTTCATAAAAATTGGCCAAGTAGTTGCTTAGCTATGGATTCTAAGGAAAATTATATATAAACTCTGTAGTAATCCTTAAAATATTTGTCAGAAAAAACCTAAATTTCTTATTAATAGTCACAGAGTTTTGAAATTTTGTACATAGGCTAATATCGATTTGCTGATTCTAAATCTTTTTACAGAATTCAATTATCTCTTGTAGTTTGGGAGCTATGCTGACTTAGAGTTTAATGCTTTTTCCTTATATAATCCATTATAATAATTAATATTTTTTAAATGACAAGTACTTAATTGATGTACCAAATGTCTTTCTAAATGTCCATATTTTTTTTTACAATAATTTTACTTCAAATTTGATCAAAATCAGCCAAGTAGTTGCTGAGATTTGGAATCTTTTGAATGTTGTACTTTAACACTGTTACAGGCTAATATAGATAAAAAAAATATTCCTCAGAAAAAAATACCAAATTTGTTAATATTTAAGATAGAGCTTTCAAATTTGGTACATAAACCAATAGTCTAATGCTGATCTCAAATCTTGTTACAGAATTCAATTATCTCTTATAGTTTGGGAGCTACATTGACTTAATATTTAATGCATATTCCTTATATAATTCATTATAATAATTAATATTTTTAAATGAATTGTACATATTTTTTTCTGACAATAATAAACCATAAAGAAAAAAATATCAGAAAAAAACAAAATTTGTTAATATTTAAGATAGAGTTTTGAAATTTGGTACAAAAACTAATTTTCATACACAGATCTCAAATCTTTTTACAGAATTCAATTATCTCTTATAGTTTTTGAGCTGTGGTGTGTTACAGTTTGATACTTTTCCTTATATAATTTATTTTAAAAGCTATTATATTTTAAATGGGAAATATTGTATTCATGTAATTAATATATTTCTAATTATTCATGTCTACTTCTGCCAATAATTGTATTTCAAATTTCATCAAAATCAGCCAAGTAGTTACTGAGATATGGATTCTTATGAATGTTATGTTTAAACTTTGTTTTAAACATTAAAGTATTGGTCATTAAAAGACCAAATTTGTTATTAATTATCATAGATCTTTCAATTTTCTATTGCATTGAAATATTATAAAAAGTTGCCACAGACAGACATAGTTAAATTATCAGTTTTCTCACAGTTTACTAATTTCATGTTCCCACAGATTTGTTGGCATTATATAATTTTATCTACAGTTGATTAGCTTGTGGCATGTTCCCACAGGAATTGCCATGTGTCTTATATATATTATAAATTTCTTTCACAGAAATCATTTATAGTTTGAAGATTAAGGAGTCAACATTGCAATAAAAATAGCTGGTCTAATGATCAACTTCTACAATTCCTTTCACAATATACATTCTTCAATAATACAATGGTATGTATATATGTCATTAAACATTATCATTTTAAGTAGCACTTTTGGTATGATATATATTAAATAAACCTGAAGAAGAGAATTCCCTATTGGAAAGCTTCAACCTCTCTGTAGGTGTAGGTTAGTAGACCCTGATGAGTCCTTGGTAATAAAAATAGAGAGGAGGACGAAACCGTGGTAGGTCAAGTAGGTAGGAAATAATAAAAAATTTCAGAAAAAAATTTTTTGAAAATTTTTTGAAAAAATCTTTTCTTTTGGAAATTGTTTTAAACATCGATTTTGGTGTATTTTTTCTTTGACTGCTTCCCAATTTCCATTGGGACTCTTGAAATATTAGAATTCTGTTTCTCTTTTTTGATTAAATCAAAAAAAAACCTTTCCAAACCCCAACAAGTAAAGAGAATGTGGGATGAGAGGAACTAATACATAAGCCTTAATCAATGGCTAAAAAACAACACTTTTTCCATGAGATTAACTTTTTTCAATTGAAAATTACAGTTTTTGAGTAAAACATTCAAAAATATTTCTTTTTCTTGAAAGGGATAAAGATTCTTATACATTTGACTGTTAATTAATCTAAAATTTTTGGTAAAATGTTTGAGTTTGTTTTGTTGATAATTTGTTGTTGTTAAAACCAAATGATGAAATTCTAAAGTATTATTGAAAATATATTGTAAATGTCTTTATCTTGGTGATTTTGAATTTTCTGATGGTTAAAGTCAGTGTTTAAGTTTAAGGTTCAGGTTTAAGTTTAACTTGAAGTTGAAGTTGAAGTTTAAATTAAAGTTTCAGTTTAAGTTTGTGTTTAATTTTGATATTAAGTTTGTTTTAATTTGTTGTAATTTTGGTTAGTACCTGGTATATTCTTTTTGATCTTTTTAAATGTTTAAAGTTTTGCCAAATCTTTTACAATTCTAAAATGTATAAAAATTACCCTTTTTTTATATATTTGGTAAGTTTATAAAATTTTGTGATGAATATTTTTTATATTTTCCACAATTAAGTTTTTTATTCTTAAGCTGAAATTAAAAGTTACTTTATTTATCAATCAACTTTCAATATAAACTTCACCATATTTTACAATAAAGCATTTCATCAATATTAATAACACACCTAAGTCAACATCTCACTTATAATCTCTTAAATTTCTCCAATCCATTCTTTACCCAAAACAAACTATCTGGGATTAACTTTTGATGATAAATTTTTCAAAAGTATTCTAAGTCCAAACTGGAGGTGAAATCACCCCTTATCTTAGATTCAGTTATATTTCATGGTGTGGTAATGAATAGGGCTCTGGACTGCCCCATGCAAATAGGATTGGTCATATATGTACACAGGAAGGAACATAGAATTGAATCTAGGTCTTCTTCTGTTACATTTTATGAAAAGTGACTTACCTGATTGTTATACCTGCGATTTTTGAAAGGTTACCCTCTAATTACTATAGAACATAGGGTCGAGATACTGGTGATAGAGTTCTAAGGCTGCCAGTCAGCCATCCTCACCTACCACCGTTAACTTCAAAGCTCCATAGCTCCTCAACTGCTGCGCCAATTTCATTCAAATATTGCACAGTTGCTCAGTTCAATTAGATCTAGCACTGTGAAAAATTTCATAACGATAGGAGCAAGTTGAAATTTCAACATTCATCAGTGGTTGACTTGCTTTACTGACCACCAAGTAGGTGATTTGTAGAGAAAAAAGTGTGGGATTGAACCAGTACCTATCCTAAGGTATAGTAAGCTACTCAAGATAGCAACTCCTCAATAGCTACACCAACCCTTAGCCAAAGCTTGGTTATAAGTGTGTGTGCACTTTTGGGATTACCAGTCTAACCCCAAGACCTAACCCTGAGACTAACCATATCCTAAACTAGGAGTACAGAGAGCCTTGATACTATACACAAGGGGTCTTATGTTAATAGTTCTGTGAGTGGCCTAACCCCAACCAAAACAAAACCTAACTAACCTTGTCTTAAAAACCAAACTCATTTTTTCCATGTCAAATTTTAATTGTATTTATTAAAAGACTAAAAGCTTTAAAGAACATATTCAGATAATTTTCTGGGATAGAGTAACTCTTGAATAGGTAAGAGAATACAATCATTCGTTAATCTTTTGGAAATTTTCCCTTCAATATTAACATTGTCAACTTGAACATTTCTGAAATTGCCTTGAACAGCTTCATTTACAGCATAATTTTTTTTCCCAATATCGCCCAGCAAACCATTGTACCTTTTGTAAAATAGGTCAATATTCTTAAATGAAATATTCATAAAAAAGCCACTATATTGTTTATGTTGTTTTTCAACAATTGTTATTAGATTGAAATCTTTATTTTGAGTTTCAATGTAAACGTTTTCCCTCAATACTTGAATGTTTATGAAAGGAAATTTGTACTCAGTTCCAGTCATCCACTGAAATTCTTGCCCATTTACTATGATGGATGATTCATTGACAATTACAAGACCACCTCTGTTCTTAATGATAATTTTATGCATATAATAATCATCTTTAAGAAGGCCTTTAACAGCAGTATTTGTTGAATTATCAACAAGTATTGAAATCATTTGACCAGCTCTACCAGTTATGTCATAACAGATGTTTACACCACTTTTGGTGTTTTTATCAATAATTCTTTGGGAAAAGTGAGGATCACCTCCTGCACTTGGATTGGCTGGAATAGACAGTACATTAATAATGCCTTATTAAAAGTATGATATTTTTTTACCTGGACAATCATTTACCTGGCCAAATGTTGGAGTCCTGATAGACCAGGCATTTGGAGAGTTTTGATCATTCGTAGAACATCTGGAAAAAGTGCCATGGGATAAATGATTTATTACCTTGCCATTCCATTGGGGTAGTTTGCTACTGAAGATATTATTATCATTATCAATGTTTGACATGACAACTGAATCAACGATCACATTTTGATCAAGATTAGCAAAGGAAGGAAATGAATCGCCATTTGCAGCTAAAATTTTAAATATATAGATATTTAATTATTGTACATAATTTAAATATATAGCAGGCCTGCTTACTATCATAAAGAACAATCAAAAATTGTTTATCAGTTGGAAAGTCTCCAAAGTATAGTGTACCAATATCTCCAGGCGATAGTCCTGCAGAAAGGCCACCACCAGTATCAACCCTATAATTACCATCATCACGAAAATCCATTCTTGATATTACATAATCGGAATAACCATTTTCAAGAATCAAAAATTCAACCGATTTAGCTGCAAAATTAATTTCATTTAATATCGCTTTGGCTGAAAAACAACCTAAAACCAATTTCAAAAATAGCAAGTAGTTGAAAAGCATTGCAAATTTTTAAATAAATTATGAGATTTACATCCCATATATATAGGCAATATCTTATTTTACATTTGAAAGGAGAAGAGCATATCCTCTATTCATTGTTAAAACTTATTGTACCAACCCTTTTATCAGTGATACTAGCCTGAAATAGTAATTTGAATAGATATTTTGAAAAAAATTGAAAGAAGCCTAACTTGGTTTCATTTGAATTACATTATTTATTAGAAAAACTCTTTAGCATAAAACAATTCTAAAAGAGTTGTATACTGCCTCTGGAATATGTTATACAAATTTAGATTTCTTACATGAAAAAAATGTTCAATGTCATCAAATGAAACATCAATTCTAAGAAAGTAAGCTTATTACACCAAACTTGTTTATATATATATAGATCAAACTAACAGCTAAAAGACTGAGATCACCTTGATCTTGATATATTAATAATATCATTGTGTGGGTGATGTGGGTGAGGTAGGCACAAATAAATTTAGTATTATTTAGAGAGCTATATTAGGGTGAGTTCAACAAAAAAGCTCATTTACTTTCCAAAACTTCATTCAGCTCAAACTTTAGATTAAATTTTTAGCAACAAAAGATCTTTTCTGTTGACCCCTATCACTAACCAAATGGTAGCACTTTCAACATTACTCACCTACTCCATCTACTGAACTCATTTGGCATGAAGTTATCAGTTCAATAAACTATAGGTCAATGGTACATTTTTGAAAGTAGAGACAAGGTTAACACGAAGCTAACTGTAACAAAATGTGATACATATTGTACTTTGTTGTATCGCAATTGTAGGAATTTCGTTCTCGTCCCAACCGTATTCGTCTGTACCGCTCATTTAATATTACACCAACGTACTGGTCCAAATTACATGTATAAGTTGTATGTAACAGTGTAAAACTTTTACTATATTTTATGCTTAAACTATATTACTGTACAATTCGGAACAATGTGACTGTCTAACCTATGCAGGAAAACACAATAAGATTTCATCTAATTGTATTTCAATTAGTCATTCTAGATGGGATGCAACAGAAAACGTCCACAAATCAGTGCTTTTACCCTAACCATAACCCAGCCCTTAGCTGTATCTAACCTTTTCCATTAGCCCTAACCCTTAGAGGAGACCCTCCTTAGTACAAATCCGTTGCTGTCTTCTTCTTCCTAACCATTTCTCAATCCATAATCAAGCCTTGAAATTTCTCATTTGAGGGCATTTTCTCTCAACCCCATAATTCATTAGCCTTCCTAAGGTGTGGCCCAGTTATAATTCAATTAGCCCACCTAATTGTTGGACCTTGCAACATCCTATTACTAAAAATAAATGTGAATGTAAAGTGATGATTAGCTGTAAGAGGCAAACCTCAAAGTATTTAAACATTCACTGTTTTACCCTTGCGGTGTCATCCCAATTAAACCATTACCAAATATCACCTGGAAACAACCTTCACTGGAACAAGTCTTCTACTCCTTAATGCTAGATGCTAGTTTGTTTAAGTATTTTACTTTGAACAAACCATTTAAATTTAAACATTTCTTTAAAGGTTGAGGTAGAACCAGTACTGTTGTAACTTGCAAACTCGAAAGTTGACCAAGAAAGACCTGTACAATAACATAGTATAAGCATAAAATATAATGACAGTTGTACAACTTCTTCTTTCTGAGGATGAGTCCCTTCATCTTGGTTTAATTAAAATCAAGGAAGACTGTTCCTGCTTCTCAGATTGATCTTCTTCAAAGCTACAACTTTCTGCGTTTAATATTGGCTGCTATAAGCAGTCATCTTCAACCTTATTGATAGTTATTTCTTTAGGTGTTTTTATATTTTATGTCTGGGATGAAGAAACCATCACAAACTGTTACCAATTTCCTTATTCCTGCAACAACTGATGCAATTGGAATGATATTGTATTGGATAAAAATGAAAGGAATACATAAAAATTTAACACAAAGAATACTGAACAGATTCAGAAAAACAAATGATATCAAATCCTTTGAGGAAGGCCAACCCTTGAGAGTTGACAGTAGCAGGAAAGGTCAAACCATCTGTTGGAGAACTTCCCAGATCTCGAGGGATTTTATGTACTATTTCGGTTGGGGGCGATATATACGGTCCGCGACAGAAAGATCCATATATGAAAAAAAAATAATTTTTTGGCAAAAGAGCTTTTTTTTTATTTCTAAGATGAATTTTTTAGTTTTTTTTTTTAAATTTTTGTTGAAGAATATGTCTGAAATTGAAATTTGGATTCGGTTTGCTTAAAGAAATAGTTTTTTACTAAAAAAAAATTTTTTTTTACTTAATGTTTAATAATCTTAAAAAAGAACAGAAAAATAGTTTGTCAAAAATTTCCATATATCATCAATTAACTAGTTTGTCTTCATTTTTTTTGTTACGTTTCTATATTTTGTATTAATAAAGGAGCTATTTTCCTATACTGTCACCTTTGTTGGTAATAACTTGCCAAATTCTTCCTCCTATTCCTTCACACAAATGTTGTACATAGCCTCTGCTGTTTCTATTTATTTTTTCTGTTTCAGCTTGTATTTTGTCCCATAAATGGTCAAGGGTTTGGGGCCTAATTATTTCATAAACATTTTGTTTTAAATAACCCCATAAATTTTCTATGGGGTTGAGGTCTGGTGAATATGGAGGCCAATCCAGCACTTGGATTCTGTTCTCCTCCAGTGTATCAATTGTTACCCTGGCAGTGTGTGGAGGTGCATTATCATGTTGCCAGATGAAGTCTTCACCAAATTTTTGGAAGGAAGCTGATCCCTTGAGAGTCTTGGCCTATCATCTAGTTGTCAAGTTAGTAGGTGATCTGGACCATGTAGGGCAAACCTAGTGTACAACTTTGGTTATATTTTACATGCTTGAACTCTATTATTTTATGCAACATATACATGTACATCTTAAAACCTACGCAAGAAAATGCTAAAACATTGGCCAAACATAAGTCTGATTAGTCAGCTTGAAGGTTCATCTTTAATTACCAATAAAGGTTTGGCCAAGTTATAATTTAATTAACTTGCCTAGGGTGTGGCCAAGTTATAATTCAATTAACCTTCCTAAATGTTGAACCTTGTAACATCCTGTTACTAAAGATAAATATGAACTACACATTTTGGCAACTGTAAAGTGATGATTGGATGTCAGAGACAAACCTCAAAGTATATAAATCCTTATTATTCTCATTTGGCATGCAGCTTCCATCTGGACCCAAGGACCTGGGAAAATCATCTGGAAACAACCTCCACTGGAACCATCCATCTACTCCTCAACATTGGAAGACAGTTTGGTAATTTGGCAACCTGCTATTACAAACTATCTACTCTGCTATTGAACTCTCATATTGTTACTTGCTTAAGTATTATTATTGCGAATAAACCATTTTAATTTAAACATTTGTTTAAAGGTTCGAGTAGAACCAGTATTGTTATAACTTGCAAACGCATAGATTTTGCCAGCAAGAGCAGTA
>CAJFCJ010000221.1:19424-30054 GCA_904063045.1 Dimorphilus gyrociliatus
CTTTTGGATTAACAATGCCCTCCTCATTTTAGTTTGTAATGAATTATTTGTGCTAAAGGATGTAAAGCATTTGTGCCTAAACTACTTGATGACATAATAATATTTACCAAGTCGCTGGACCAACTTGGGAAGCATTGGAGACCATTCTTCAACAGATTCAAAAGTACAATTTTAAGATTAAACTAAGTAATGTTGTTTTTGAAAGAACAAGTTCAATTCTTGGACACATTGATCAGAAAAGGGATTGAAACAGATAAGTCCAAGACAGATAAATTATATAATTTACAGCCACCAGTGTTGCAAATTCACTACTAAGCTTTGTTGCATTTTGTGGCTATTACAAAAATTTATACAAGATTTGCAAGAGTAGCTAAACCTCTGTATATTTAATGAAACTACATGGGAAAAAGATAAATTGCAATGACTGAGGAAGCCAAGCAATCATTTTTCAAGTTGAGAATGCAGTAGTTAACCCTCCTGTATTACAACTACCTGATTTTGCTAAAGATTTTCACTTAACAACAGATGCATCGAATGTAGCTGTAGGAGGAGTTCTTGAACAAGTTTATGTAGATGAGAATGGGAAGAAAACAATGAAAACCCATTGCCTACGCTTCAAAACAATTCAACAATAATCAAATGAAATATGCAGCCTATCAAAAGGAAGCATTTGGGTTTACTGGGTTGTAAAGAAATTTTTACATTACCTTCAAGACAAGCCATTCTTTTTATATACTGACCATCAGAGTCTAGTACAAACATTTAAGCAAAACAAATTGAATGTCAGCACAGCAAAATGGGTCATGGCTTTAATGGATTTAAAATTTACAATTAACTATGTGACAGGACGAAAAAATAGAGCAGATGCATTAACAAGATTAGAAGAATATACACCCCAAGGAAAGTAACATTTGAAGAGCTAATTCATGGAAAGATCAAAAAGGAGAATTCTCCCTCTATTTCAGTTAAAATGGAACAGTATGAACATACACCAGAGTTAACTTTTGTAGCTACCAGTGATAACAGTGAAGAGAAAATTGATTTGTCTTCTGTTGACTTACAGTCAGAGCAAGAAAAAGATGTGAATTTAAAATCAATTAAAGAATATTTAACATTGGATGGTCAGCTACCTATTCCTTATTTTGGAACTTTTACACCTTTCATAATGGAGATGTTTGTTCACAAGGAAATGATCTGGATTATCCTTGAAGAAAGAAACATTCTGGTTTTACCTGACCATTTGATGCTAACTCTGCTCCCTAAATTCCATAAAAATAAAATTCACAATCACCATGGACCCAGAATGACATTACAAATAATTACAAAGACCTTTTGGCACCCAAAATTAAAGATTATGATTGAGAATTCAATAAAGGATTGCACTTTGTGTGAACAAATGAATGGTAGGAGTAGAGTATACCCTTTGGTAGAAACCTTTCACCCTGCATCACCAATGGAGTTGGTAGCCATGGATATAATGGGACCCTTACCCATGGTTAAGTCATACAGATTCATACTTGTGATAGTGGATCATTTCAGTAGATACACAGTTTTATATGCACTCAAACAGCAAACCAGTAAAGAAATTGCAAACCTTCTTTTCAACAGATTTTTTCCCATTTTTGGAATTCCAAAACAAATGTTGACAGATCAAGGAAGAAACTTTGTTGGTAAAGCTTTATGAAGGTATTAGGTATTGAGAAAATCCAAACAACAGCTTATAGAAGCCAGAGCAATGGACTAGTTGAACGAAGAAATAGAGAAGTGAGGAAGGAAATCAATAAATTAGTGGTGGAAGAAAATCAGCATAACTGGGTTGCAAACCTACCCTTGATTCAAGCATTTTTGAATCAATCACCTGTAGGAAGTACAAGACTACCACCCCAGGAACTTCTTTTTGGCACCAGCACAAGAACACTGATTGATGTAACAATGCATACTACCTCTCCTGAAACAAATGTACTATTTGTATTCAATCACCAGCAGCAATTAGTACAGTTAAGAGCTACAGCCTTCTGTAAATCCATCATGGCAAAAGAACAATATAGGGAAAGAAAGAATAGAAATCTCAATCTTCCAAAATATTTTGAGGTTGATGATGAAGTATTCTTAAGAAATGATGCTGCAAGAATTGCAATAACAAAATCCTTCTTTAAAATGGTTAGGCCCATACGAATAACAAAAGTCAATCATCAAAATGGATATATGAAATACAAATGGATGATAATACATGCAAGTTGGTACATGGTAGCAGATTAAGACTAGCCAATGAATCTAATAAGTTGGAAACAGGGAAAGAAGCAACAACAATCTTTCACCTTGTGGAGAAGGAAATAACACACCTCCAATATCTTTCTCAGGTAGAAGGAAGAAATGACTTCCAATTCCGTTTGAAGAATCAAAAAGGCCAAGAAGTCATTGCCTTGTGACACAGGAGCATTGAGATCCTTTATTACTGAAAAAGAAATCAGTTAATGGATGTTACAATTATGGATAAAGAAAACAATTGGCTTACCAATTATAACTTCAGCTGATGGGAAAGCTTTAAAGCAAAAGGAAGCGTAAAGCTGAATATCCAATTTGCTGGAGAAAGTATGGAACAAGAATTTATAGTTATGGAAAATCTAGACATAGCAATAATACTTGGTTGTGATTTCCTACAACTGTGGAGCAAACTCAATTTTGAAGCTAAACAGTGTTCTCTCAAATTTGATAGAAGGAAAGGGAACCTGGCTGAAAGAATAAGGCAACCTCAACTAAACAAAGTCACTATAGCCATGATGGGACAGCATGACTCTTCATCAGAAAGCTCAGATAGTGATGACTCAGAGATGGAAGTTACTAATTCTGATACTGGTTATGACACAAGCAATACTTTCAAAACAGACAGTAATTACAGTCTCAATAAACCTTCAAGCTCATCTGAAAGTGATGACACAGAAACAAATAATGAACTGGATCAAAATACAGATTCAGAGGCAAACATTATCTCTGATAGAGAAGATGAAATATCTAGTTCAGACGATGAGTCAATAATTATTGAAAGCGAAATTATTGATATAACCCATTCGGATAATGAGTCAATAATTATTGAAGGTGAAATTATTGACATAACCCATTCGGATAATGAGTCCCTCATAGTGGTAGATTCATCCCAAGATGAGAAAGAAAATACAAGTGACACAGACAATGAGTCAGTCATATTTTTAGATGAGACTAAAATCATCTCTGAACAATTAGATTCCCAACAAGAAGTGGAACCACAATATATAGAGTTAGAAGATGGAATAACTATCAGAGTGGAACAACAACACAAAATTTTCAACCATTCAACTATAGCCAACACAGGAAGAGCTAACATGAAACAGATGTTGTGGCTTCCACTAGTGATGACTGTAATGGTGATCTGTGGCTGCATCCACTCAATAACAGTCCCAAAACCATCCTACCAAGGTGCCCATGTTACAAGTGCAAACATTACCTTAACATTTAAACCACCATTATACTTTTGTTCTAACCAACTACCAAGCCAGGCATTTGATCTAGCAGATGAGCCAACTTGTAATATAGAATCACAAGAAACCAAGACAATTACAGCTGATATCTATGAATTGAACTTGGAAGAAATTGAAACAAGAGCAGTAAAATGTCAAGTGTATCTAAGAACTAATTTTTACACTTACTATTTCTTTGGAGCAAAGAAGAGGAGGATTGTTAACTCAGTTATCAAAGTAACTCATGATCAATGCAGACAGATGATAAAAGACAAACGATCTTTTCAAGGAAAACCTTTAATGGTGAAAAGAAACACTTGGATCCACCAAGATCAGTTTCCTGCTGCCTACACATGGCCAACAACGACCAAGGTGCTGGAATACACCACAATTATCCAGTTTGGCAAAGCATATTGGCAACCTCCTAATATGAAAATTACAACTAATCTGGACTACCTGGAAGATTGTTTACCAGGGCAGTCCTATTGTGAAACAGAAGAGGCAATTATTGTCTTTAGGAACCTCAAGAATAATTACACACTTGGGCAACAATCACCATGGATAAAAATTAGCAACAGAATTAGTTGTATCAAATTTGCTGGTCACTATTCTTGTCCAGGGTATTCTATTCTGGACATCCCTTATCAAGATAAGTTCATTGATGGAATTGGTGGTCCTGGAACAAAAGTACTAGTACCACTGGAGGAACAGAGTTTAATACAGGAAACAAGCAAGGAACACCTATACAATTTGCTACAATATCAGAAGATTGGCAAAAATGAAGAAAAACGACTATTAAACTATCCCAATAAAGTTAAAGAACAAATTATACTATACAAGCGAAACAACCCCTTACCAAGTCTTAACCAATGGTACAGAGAAACAAACACAAAGTATAAACTAATGAGAAATAAAGGCACACTCAAGGAAGTTGTGATATATCATCTACAACAACCCATTAGTCCATCTTACTGGGAGCTGGATAACTATTATATCCAAGAAATGCTGCAAGCAGTCAATTGGACAAGGGCAACAAGACAATCTGTCACGATTTCAAAATATGTATACAGTGAGAAAAGAATCAAAAAGAAGGTATTACCAACATTGGGCATATGGTATAAAGGACCACCAGCCAGAGAATTTAAGATTACCTATGAAGGAATTTATTTTACTCTACACATGAGAATGGCTAAAAAGCAGATGAAGAAGGAAGCAAAACTGAAACATAAGATAAGTAAAAACCCATACCACAAATTCCCATTGGAAATGAGAGAAGCTGCCCAAACATCTACCTTACTACATGGTATTGATTCAAATTTTAAGAATTTAAAAAAGTTTACCCAACAGCTGTCAAGTCTTCTCTGCAATCAATTTGTTCAAAGAAGCAGAATGATGGCATTACTAGCAAATTTGGATCCTCAATTGACCACAGTGTTAACAAATGAGTTGGGAATGCACAGTAGTCAGATGGGAGAATTAGCTATAATTAAACAATGTTCACCAATAGCCTCAACAGAAGTAGTTTGTGACTTAAGCATGATAAAAAAGAATAACAAATGTTCTCAATTTTTACTTGTCACCATGAACAACCTGCTTTTCCAAGTAGAACCAGTTACTCATGTTTTACAGCAAGTCAATCCTGAAGAGATTACCTATAATGAGTGTAAGTCTAACAAGTTATTCTACAAAACAACTCACAACCCATTAAATCCTATAAGAAACCAACCAATGAAAGACAAAACGTATGTGTATTATTCAGAAAGAGGATGCAGATTTCACACTGTGTCTGCAAAATCCATGCAGTTACATATCCACAATCACCTTTCTGAACCAAAAATTGAAATTGCCAGATTAGCTGATCTACTCCACCATGGGGTAAAGAAGGATATTGCATACCAGCACTCAAAAATTAAGCAAGTTATCAGTTCACTGGAACAGAAGCAGGCAAGGTATGATAACATGGTCACTGTTGCAGAGAAAAATGGCATTGTACCCAATTTATCTGGAATTAAAAAGTTTTTCCATAGTTGGTACTATAAACCTGGGAAAACACTTTATGTTATCATACGAAATATTTGTTTGAGTATTGTAGTGTCAATGGTATGTATCATCATTTTCAACTATATTATTGGAAGAAGAAAACAAAGAGAAGAAATTGCTACCCCAAGTGAGAGCACAGATAACTCTCCTGAAAACCCAAAACTAATGAAACAAAGTTGTAGCTTTAGTCAACATCAAACTAATGAAGAAGAACAACCACCTGTAATTCTCATTAAATCAAGATGAAGGGACTCATCTTCACAAAGAAGGGGGAAGTTGTACAACTTTGGTTATATTTTACATGCTTGAACTCTATTATTTTATGCAACATATACATGTACATCTTAAAACCTACGCAAGAAAATGCTATAACATTGGCCAAACATAAGTCTGATTAGTCAGCTTGAAGGCTCATCTTTAATTACCAATAAAGGTTTGGCCAAGTTATAATTTAATTAACTTGCCTAGGGTGTGGCCAAGTTATAATTCAATTAACCTTCCTAAATGTTGAACCTTGTAACATCCTGTTACTAAAGATAAATATGAACTACACATTTCGGCAACTGTAAAGTGATGATTGGATGTCAGAGACAAACCTCAAAGTATATAAATCCTCATTATTCTCATTTGGCATGCAGCTTCCATCTGGACCCAAGGACCTGGGAAAATCATCTGGAAACAACCTCCACTGGAACCATCCATCTACTCCTCAACATTAGAAGACAGTTTGGTAATTTGGCAACCTGCTTTTACAAACTATCTACTCTGCTATCGAACTCTCATATTGTTACTTGCTTAAGTATTATTATTGCGAATAAACCATTTTAATTTAAACATTTGTTTAAAGGTTCGAGTAGAACCAGTATTGTTATAACTTGCAAACGCATAGATTTTGCCAGCAAGAGCAGTACACTATAAATAGAATTTCTGTCTTGAAGCGTTTCAGTTGTAAATTTGACTTTGTTTGATGATGAAATTTACAAATTTTTGTCTACTTTTTCTGTACTTCTCTTCCATTTCGGCCAAAGTGAGTGTCATTAAAAATGATGATTCATTTTGTACATTTCTGGATGAAATGTATGAAAATGAACGTTTATCTATTCTCGCTTGTTATTTGGAAAAGAAAAGAACTTCTGAATGCACGTAAGTTATCTTTTATATGTCTATTTTTCATATTCATAAATAGCAAAATTGGATTTTAGGGAGGTCTCTATTAGCCCAAAATCTAATTCAGTCACACATGAAGTTCGATATACAGATAATGGGGTTAGCTTAAGAGTAAAGGCGGAAAATGACGATGTTTTCTCTGGAGATCATGAATACAAGATGAAATTGGTATGCCCAGTAATTGGAACAGTTGAACAGAATTTTAAAGTTATTGATGATGATAATAATGGTAATAAAAAACAGTTTAGTCTCATCTCATAAATACATTGGATTGTTTTTTAGTAACAAAATCTGAAGCACTAGTATCAACCTTTACATTTCCTGGTTTTGTATATCCCGATATGTCAGCTAATCATAGACCTTTGAAAGTATCTGTTGACGCATTCAGAGGTTCTGCTTTGTGCAGCGTTCACATGGAAGATAAATCCCTTATTTCAACAATGAAAAGGAATCATACAGTTCTGAATCGAGAAAGTTTAACTCTATCATTTAATGCTGCAAATGTTGAAGGAACTTTGACAACAGATATTACGGTTAAATGTATTGACCAATTGGACAAACATGAAGAAAAGATGAAATTTCCAGTTGTAATTGTCGATAAAAGTGAACTTTTTCAAATATTATTAAATATCCTTTAAATTCTTTTATTGTATTTTTACAGATTCAAAAAAAGCGATTGTCACAATATCAGGAATTTCTGTTAAATCCGACTCTTTCATTTTTCATATAAACTCTGAAGATGGTGGAGATTGTCAGTTAGTGTAACATTAAACTAGTTGGACAGTGTGAACAGCTTTACCTTCTTTCTTCTTTCAGAGTTAGCGAAGAGAGAGATATATTTAAAACTAGGCATAAAGTCAAAAGACTATTTTCACCGGAAGTAGAAATGGTTTATCATTTAGAAAGAAACAAAGACAACAACCTAAATGGTAAACAAAATATTAAATTTAAAATGACATGTAATGTGGAGGAAATCAAATTTACTCGTTTTGTTTCCTATATGGATTTTGATTTAAACAAAAATGGCGGCAACAGAAATGAAAAATATTCATGTTGGTTTCTTTCTCTTTCTCTCTTTCTCTCTTTCTCTCTATCTTTTATCTATGATAAAACTTAATCTTTACGGCAAACCGTTAAAAAATTCAAAGATTTTTAAATAAAAAGTTTTTCAAGTCAATCTTTTGTACAATTCCTTTATGCAAAGAAAAGATTATTACTATAAATCTTTATTATTTAGCACCCTCTATCATCTTTCCTTCGTCTTGTTTTGTCTCTTTATTCTCAAATATTCAGGACTATAATACTTAAAATCAAAATGGCTGCATTAATAATTGATGAATGGATATGTCATAATAGTTGAATAAGCCAAAAAAATTTATTTTATCTTTTCTTGTATAAGCAAGTGAAGAGATTCTTCTATAGTCTAAAGAATATTCCCCATTGAAAACCTTCAATCTCTCTGTAAATGTAAGTTATTAGATCCTGATGAGTCCTTTGTAAATCCTAAGTGAATCCTAAATAAGTAGCATTCACTCTAAGATCCTTCTTGGGCTTTAATTGGTTTAAAATAGCACATTCAAACTATGTACTCAATCAATGAAAGAAACAAAAAAGTGAAGAAATAAAAATAAAGAATTCTATTAATTTTCAAAAAGATATGCATTATCTTCAGATAGAAAGACACTCTTCCTTATTGAATCATATCAATGAAATTGATGTTTAGACAGATAAGCAATATCTTATACCGCCCTCTGCATAAACAACAGTCAATAACCCTAGCCCTAATCTTAAAAAAAATACTATCTTACCACATGGGTCGTCCCCAAAATTTCCAGACTATAAGAAAGTTTTCCCAAACCCGTCTGAACAAGTTTGATTTTCTTGAGGCTATAATATAAATATAGCTACTTTAAATAAGTTCAAGAGTTTTTCAAAGTGAAAATAATGTTTAAAGTAAAATAATGATTCATTTTTCCCATTCAAAAAATATTCAATGGTAAAATATGTTCAATATTTTGTCATTTAATGCTATTTATATTTCAATAGACCAATTTAGTGATAAACGTAAGTCTCTATGAAATGTATCAATTTATCTATTTATCTATAATCAATTAATGATTATTCTATGAAATACTTTCTATAGTTTTGAACAATATCTCATATTCAAAAGCTCTTCATGATTAACTTTTGAATAAATATAATGTTATATCTTATTAATAGAAATGAAAAACTGAAGTGATTGACAAAACAAGGTGTATGAAATAGAAATTAATATGAAAGGTATTGTTGCTAAAGAAGAGAATTTTTTGATGAAATTAAACTCGAACAAGAAAATTACTGAATTTCTAAGAAAAAATAATGCTAAATGCTAAGGTAGTCTTCAAACAACAGATATTGATGAGATAATGAGTGAGGGGTCGACAGAAAACGTCCACAAGTGAGATACTTTAAGGCTAGAATTTTTAGTTGAAAACTGGTTTGCAAGAAAAATTCAAGTTCTGATTTGTGTTTGGAAGGATCTCATCTAAGGTTAGGGGTAATGAACAAGTTCAGGGAAAGACAACGATTGGGTTAGGATTAGGGTAAAAAGCATCATTTTGTGGACGTTTTCTGTCGCATCCAAATAACAATTATCATTCATTAAAATCCATTAGAAATTAATTTTTTTAGTTTGTATAAGTCATAAATCATTGTATTGAAATAAAAAATGTTGTTTTTTTACCATATTTACAATGTTTGCTTGCAAACTTTATTGATTGAGTACATTGGAAGAATTCACTAGCAAAATTACAAAGAAAAACCAATAAGTGTGTATGGTATGTTGAAAAAAATTGTATTGTAACCATGGTGAAGTATTAAATACATATATAGGAATTTTCCTCTTTTAAGTAATTGTTCAATTAATAATTAACAATTAATAATATATATGGTATAAATATCGCAATTATTTATTGACATTGGCCTTATTTTGTCCATTAACTAAGTCTTAGTACAAAGATGAAATTCATTTATATATCTTTGATAATATTCACTGGAACTTTTCACATTTCCATTCAAACTGGAAAGAGATTGATAAATGTTGCGTCAGCGGTGAATGGAGCCTCTTGTACAGCAAATTCTGAACGCCATTCTCATTATATATTGAATTTTAAATGCGAAAATGTTCTAACACCACTCTGGTTTAATAATGATGGTTGGGCATCATATTGTAGTATAACCGGATGTAATGGAAAATCAATGACAGTATATTTTAAAAAACCATATGATATAGTTGAAATTTGTCTTGTTCAAAGAATTATAGAACCTCATAGACCTTTGAAGGAAGTTAGCATAAAATATGGAAATAATACTATTGAACTAGAATATAAATTAAAAACAATTACAAATTGTTTATTATTAGAAGAAGGATTTGGAAATAGTATTTCCAGTATAAAGTTTACAGCAATAAATTGTGATTCTACTGCAGTAGATTCAGGTTTAAATTCAGTTTTTATAATGACAAACAGCGACGGTAATATGATGTTTATTTTTTTCTTAGATTTTGCTACAGTCCTACTAAACATAATTTTTCAGACCCTACTGATGTTGAAGAAGAGAAATATATCAATATAGCTGATTTGAATGTTGGCGCAACATGTACGTCATCCGTTTCACTACCAGGAAAACCTTGTAGCAATGCCTTAGATAGATATTTTCACTAGTTTGGCACCCAAATTGTGGTTCACCCCAGAATTGTGTCAATATATTTATCAGTATTACTTTTGGATATGCTGCTCAGCCAGTTTTGTATTCTTATGCTAATAGGTATAATATTTAATATTATTGGCACAACCATATTGTACTCAATTTACAGCTATTTAACAACTAATGCTTATATAAAAGCTATGCGTTTAACATGGAATTCAGGTTTTATAGATATACTGGATAAT
>CAJFCJ010000222.1:2037-18781 GCA_904063045.1 Dimorphilus gyrociliatus
AAAGCATTTAATTAAACATCAACTTACATAAAAAACTCATCAACTAACTATCAAAGAAAATTTTCAGCAAACATCAACTAAAGCATCTGGGGATATATCCCACCTTACCTTTCCAGGCATTGGTTCTCGGAGGTCTAAAGTTTAACTCTCCTGATTAGAAAGGCTATAAGCCCTTCTCTTCAGGATAGCTTGAAGATACCTGGCTGTTGAGGCCAGGACCAAATAACACCGAGGACTATCGGCATCCCGCTCCCCTCCTAGGAGCACCCGACTGTGGTATCACGATCGAGGTTTTTGTTAAGTATTGAGGAGTATATTTCTATACTCCTCCTATCCTCTTCGTATCCAGGACAATCAAGAAGTAGGTGATAGATATCTTCTCTACTCCTCTCTTGCACACTGGACACTTAGAGTAAAATTCACTGGATACCTTTCCTAGCATGACTAGGCGAGGTACAAAGTGGAATGCTCCTGCCCTCAACTTGAGGAGAGCATACCATCCAGCGCCTCTGTACCTCAAGGATGCTCTGGGCACGTTCACATCAGCGACTCGCCACCTATCTCTCATCCTTGAGATAACGCTAGAGTGTCTAGCGATTTTCCTACTCTCCAGACTCCGCTTGGCAATAGAAGGAGCTTGCCTTGCCTCACTGTCCAGTGCAGTAGGCGCATACCTTTTGAGCCATCGGGTTGTACGCGTCACCCATGTTGTTTTCTTTGCTTTTATAGGGTTCAATGAAGCTACTCATGTATGTACGTGAGTATCTCCACTTCCTATAGGCTCTGGTTCGCATCCTGGCAGCGAACACATCGACCATCTTCATGCATAAGTCCTTATACATTGATAGTCTATTGAACATCTTGAGACATTCATTGCCATTGCTACTCCATTGTCCATGATCCTCTGTAGTTCTTCTGCATCGAGTGGAGTTCATACCAATCATTTCTACCACCATAGGTTACGATTGGCATGAGCACTCCTCTGAGGACCCGTACCTTGTGGTACATTCCAATGGAGGGATTGCGCAAAGTGTTTGACACTGGGAGCAGTGCCAATCGACCCTGCTCCACTCTCCTGTCTAGATGAGCATCGTCACCCAGGTCATTGGATATCTGGATACCAAGGTAGGTATAGGACTGCACCATCGGAATCACTTGATTACCATAGTGTATGTCACCATCTACCAGTGGCTGGGACGCTCCTACTATCATGTAGCCACTCTTGGCGACATTGACACCCATCCCCCATTTGATACACCACTGTTGTAGTTTAATAAGGTTGAATGCCATATCCTCAGCGCTTTCTGCTAGCAGTACGGTGTCGTCGGCGAAGAGCAGTCCAGGTACTCTTTCAGCCAACCCATCTACCTCTACACCTCTCATTCCTGAGAAAATGTCATTAATATAGAGGTTGAATAGGAGGGGAGAGAGTGGGCAGCCTTGTCTCAACCCCACAGTATAGTCGAAGCTATCTGTCACGGAGTCCCCTATTCGTACTCTACACTGCACATTCCTGTACAGTCTCCTAACAAATGCGCGGTAGCATGCAGAGACTCCAATATCTGCCATCTTACCAAGCAGTTTATCGTGAGGCACCATGTCATAGGCTTTCTTAAAGTCTATGAATACTACAAAGGTGTCCTTACCTTTTATTTTTCTTCTCTTTAGAAGCTCTGTGAGTGTGGATGCTTGTGTTACGCATTCCTCGAGACTTCTGAATCCTGCCTGGTATCTACCTAGGAGATTATTCTCTTCCACCTCTTGTCTCATTTTTATTTCTACTATCTTAGTAGCAATCTTGAGCTGGGAAGAGATTAAGGAGATCCCCTGTAGTTGGAGGGATTGCTCCTCTCTCCTTTCTTGAAGATAGGAACAATGATGCTCACATTGTCCCTAGAGGGAATGTCTTGGTTAATCAGTTCATTCATCTGAGAAACCATTGCTTTAGCCATTAAGCTACTTCCCTCTCTATCACCCTCCAGGAGCTTGTAGAACTCTGATGGTATCTCGTCTGCTCCTGGCGCCTTGTTTCGCGGTGTTACTTTGGTTGCTAAACGTACTTCAGGCCATTTTACGGTGATAGATCCTTGTATTACTGGGATGTCTCTATATTGACCTTGTGAGAGTGACTTGAAGTAGCTGTACCAGGAGTTTAGGATTTGCTCCTTGGTGACTGCTAGCTTATTAGTCTGTGGATCTCTGATAGCAGCATTACTGACTGCACCTCTTACAGCTCCTCTGAGGGAGTTGATCCACCTCCACATGTCCCGAGACCTGTTGGCAGTCGTAAGGTCTATGCCTTTCTGGACATACCTATCCCAGTTTTTTTTCGACAGGCTAGTATGAGTTTTTTGGATCTAGTCCATAGTTCCTCATACTTAGCTTTGTCTTCTTCAGTGTTCAGTCCTGATGCTCTCAGCCTCCTTCGCTGGTCAATGCATCTGATTGTCACCTTGTCGAGGATAACTGACCTCTTCTCCTTTTGAAGTCAGAGAGGTTGAGGTTATTCAGCATCCTCTTTGCAGTGGGCACCATCTCTGGTTCATCTGTCCAGTGCTTATGATGGATGATCCTTTCCCACTGCTGGGCCATTCTTTTCCTGCTTACTATACTCTTTGGCTGTTCAGCAGGTACTTGCCGCCCTGTGATCTTGATTAGAACTGGCTTATGATCAGACAGATCCCAGTTCTCGACCACTTGTTGACTAACAGGGCTTTCGCCTTTAGTCTGGACGAGGAAGTCTATCGGAAATCCTCGTCTGTTCCCGTCGACTCTCCATCGAGTCCTCCTCGTCATGGTGAGAATTTCAGGGGTAGCAAGGGGTATTTGCTCCGCTAATAACCGCTTCTGCACAGTCTCAGGCTTGGAGTTCCAGTCCCCTACAGTGACTACCTCATCAAACCGATCCTTGTGCTTCCTCAGCAACGCACCAAGTCTCTTGTATGCCTGCTTGCGGTTATCGAGTCCGTGAGGAATGTATACATTGATGCACAGTACCTTCTTAGGTCTTGTGTCAAGAGCAACTGCTATGAAATTGCTATCTACATGGATTAGGGTGGACTGGTTCCTAATCCGGTTCCTGACAGCAAGGAAGAGTCCTCGCTTGCCCAGATCATCCTCTTTGTCTGAGGAGTATATGGTGTAGCCACCTACTTTAGGTGTTCTGCCTGCCCATAGAGTCTCCTGTATGGCTACAATGTCAGGCTTCTCGCGCGACAAGTATAGCCATATTTCAGACAATTTGGTTCGGAAGCCATTGATGTTATAGCTAAGGATCTTGAGAGTTTCAATCTCTTGCTTACAACATTGTATGGTCTTACTCCGACCCATGGTGGACTCTTTGATCCACCAATTCTCTCTTCTAGCTAAGGCCTTTAGCCTATCATTGCTACAAAGAGGCTGTTTGTTG
The DNA here is from genome assembly GCA_904063045.1 of Dimorphilus gyrociliatus. Lineage (NCBI taxonomy): Eukaryota > Metazoa > Annelida > Polychaeta > Dinophilidae > Dimorphilus > Dimorphilus gyrociliatus. Next base: position 5,447 of record CAJFCJ010000222.1, read on the forward strand.
ACTATTACATCTAGTCTTTGGCAACCATTTGGTTGCCTTATTCGCTTCACCTTGGCCTGCTTGAGGCCGAAGGTGTTTTCAAGCTTGGAGCTCACCAGGTCCCTTTGACCATGGGAGCTCCCCACAAACAATACTTTCTTCCAGTCTCTAGGCTCTTATTCCCAGCCCCTGGTAAGCCAGGCTGGCGGCCATTCATGATCGTCGGGCTGAGTCAACCTTCTCAGCCCGGTAAAAGAACCTTTCTGGGTTCTCTAGAACCCCTTCAGGGCTGGCCTTATCCAACACCCTGGAGAATGCTATGTTTGGGCCTCTTTGGCCCATCAAATAGACATTGTGGCTCCTCGCCCTTCGGAGCCACTCTTCGAGCTGGGCCCCTTTTGGGTGCCTCAGCATAACGAAGCCTTCATTGACCAGAGCAGCATAAACCCTCTTTATTGTGAGGTTAGCTGCTCTGATCTCCAGCTTGTCCATCCATGTCCTCACCTGACAGGTCATGGATATTCTTATTTTCTTTCTTTAGAATATCCATCACCTGTTCAGGTGAGGTAAAGACTGGTACCTGCAGATATGCATACTTCCAGTATGACTTCATATCTGAAGGCACCAGGCCCTTCTTTGTCATTTTTTTAGTATTCTTTGCACCTATTACTTTTTTACTTTGGTTTTTACTATTTTTTTTTATCTCTCTTTTTTTTATTTCCTATTTTTTTTACTTTTTTTTTTATTATTTTTTTTTCATTTTTTTTCATTTCTTTTTTTACGCTGCAATTTATTTTAGTATTTTTTTTTGTACTATTTTTCATGAGGAAGGAGTCTAGATCACTTATGAAGTCATCTAGACTCATTTCCTTCTTTATTTTTTTTATGGTTGTCCTAGAAGAGGAGGGACTTTTCCTCTTCATAGGTTTTATAGTCTTATGATTTTTTTCCTCATTTTTTTTATTATCAACATTTTTTACTTTGTTTTTTTTATTATAAATTTTTTTTTCTTTATTTTTTTTATTATTAATAGTTTTTTTTTCCTTTTTTTTAATTTTATCCTGTTTTACTTTCAGGACCTCCAAAGCTTTCTGAAGGCGGCTAATGTTAAACATTAGCTCTTTTTCTCTCGTTTCATTGTACTTTTTTTTGTTTTTTAGTAAGATATTCTTCCTAGATTGGATTACCCCTTGCATTGCATTACTCAAAAAATTTTTTTTTAAAATAAAAGCATTTAATAAACACATAACCTACATAAAAACTCACCACTACTGCAAAAAAAAAAAAAAAAAAAAATAAACATACAATAAAAAACTCACCACTACTGCTAAGAAAAAGTTTCAGCTACACATCTACTAAAGCATCTGGGGATATATCCCACCTTACCTTCCAGGCATTGGTTCTCGGAGGTCTTGAGGAATGGCTATTACCACTCCCCACAGTTTGCGGACAGGTCTGCTCCCTTCAGAGCTAGCACCCACCCATTCCACATACACCTTGCGGTGCCTGCAGCGCGACACCTGTGCATCTCGAGTTACGGCAACAGCTGCACAGGCCACCGAGGACTATCGGCATCCCGTTCCCCTCCTAGGAACACCTCCATCCAGCTACCCGAAGACAGAGGTTTTTAGTTGTTGGTTTGACTCTTAGCTACTCATAATCACTGCTTACTGGACTTAGGTCTCTGCCAGTTATACTCAACATCTACACTTCAATCAGCTTGCCTATCTTCATGGCAAGGAGCTTAATCATTGCATCTCCATTCCTAACTAGTTCTGGCGAGCGGGTCCAGCTAGGCCATCCAGATACCTCTTCTATTGCCAGACTCCGCTATGATAACTGCCTCTACATGGTACTCCTGCCGACCACTTCTACTTTGTTTGCGGCGCTGACCTAGGCAGGGTCTGGGGCGTTCCTTTGCTTGGGCAATCCCCGGCCGTGGGTCGTGAGGACTTCGACCCAGTCGTGCAGATACCTTCCCATCCTGAGTGATCCTACCGTCCCTGTGTCAGGGGTGTCTACTCATACCCAACCACAGGCAGGCTCACTGACTTCCCTGTCTCTGCCCCATACACAAGCCTTCACTAAGCTCTTCAGCTCATCTGCCTTCGAGTCCCTGCATGGTACTCTGCACACCCCACCTCACTACTAGTCACGCATCCTACTACGCTAGTTTTATAGTATCTTACCAAGGAGTATCCTCACAGTATGACTCAGACCCAGATAGATTGTGGGTATCTGGGGGTGCCTAGTATCCATGCTTGCACTGTCATTAGCCGTCTCCCGACGTTACCAAGACGAACCACGTGGAGGTTACAGTGCTGTCGTCTCCACCATGCGTTCATTTTATCTCTCTAGATAAGCTTTCAATTTCTACAATGTGTAGGATAGAACGACGGTAAGGACTGCGCCGTGCCTCAAATGCTCGCTTGCGCTCGCACCTTACAGCAGGCCGTCCATGTCGTGTCGTTTTCACGTCCGCCTTCCGACCTTGGGCCCGGTTTCTAGCTTAGAGGCTTTCAGCTATACTCCGGTAGACGTAGCTCCGCGACATGCCCGTCCGGACAATCGCTCCACCAGTGGTCTCATAGGTCCTTCCTTTCGTACTACTCCCTACTCCCCGCAGTCGTCTGTAGGTAGGATAAAACTAACCTGTCTCACGACGGTCTAAACCCAGCTCACGTTCCCTATTAGTGGGTGAACAATCCAACACTTCGGCGCTCCTGCACGCCGATGGTAGGAAGAGCCGACATCGAAGAATCAAAAAGCCGCGTCGCTTTCTGCGCTCGACGGCCACAAGCCAGTTATCCCTGCGGTAACTTTTCTGTCACCCACCTCACAACTGCGGTGTCAAGGTGGGATCCCTAGGCCTGGGTTTCCCCGCACGTACTCATCATCGTACGCTCAAGCACTCTCAAGCCCTTATGCTCCACGCGGGTTTTCCCGTCCCGCTGCGAGTACCTTCGGTCAGCTGCGTTCTGCTCCTGCAGCTGTGCCGCCCCAGCCAAACAGTCCATCTAGCATCCATCCCCAAGGGTGTGCCATGAGCTCCGACGCGTAGTGGTCTTTCACTTCCGCGTTGCCGCTCCCACCTCCCTACATCACGTCGCAGCTCACCGCTCTGCTACACTACTGTGAAGCTCAACAGGGTCTTCTTTCCCCGCCTACATCGCCAAGCCCGTTCCCTTGGCACGTGGGTTCGCTAGTCTGCAGGTAGGGACAGTGGGAATCTCGTCTTTCCATTCATGCGCGTCACCAATTAAGTGACGAGGCGTTTGGCTACCTTAAGAGAGTCATAGTTACTCCCGCCGTTGACCCGCGCTTAAGAGAGTCTCCTCTCCTTCACGTAACGAGCACCGGGCAGAAATCACTTCGTATCCCTTCACGAAGCTATGTTTTTATTAAACAGTCAGATTCCCCATGCCACCTTGAGTTCCATAAGAACCAACACTTCTCCCGAAGTTACGCATCCATTTTGCCGAATTCCCTTACCTGCGTTCAACATACGCCAGAGGCTTCTCACCTTGGAGACCTGTCGCGGTTTAAGTACGGTCCCGGGGCCCGCTCGCGCGTCCTTTTCACTGCTGGGCCCGGCGGCCGCAGGGTCGCCCCTTGCCAGCGGCCCGCGCCCTTCGCTGACTGACTCATCTCCACGCGCGCGCCGCACGCACCAGAGCCGGATGCTCTGCGCGGCCGGACGGCCCATGTCGAACGCCCGATCTCCCGTCGCCGCTCGGCCCCGAGGGATAGGACTCTTAACCTATTTCTCTTTCGCTACAGACCGTGCTCCGTCGCTTAGCACCGCCTCACTCCCTTCTGATCTACATCGCCAGGGAAAACCTTCTCCTCCTCGGCCTTCGCCATTCTCAGACGAATTACAACTACTGCCACCAAGATAAGCGCTGCCGGCACCTCCACCGCACCTCGCAGTGCGCCTTCCACAGTCCCGGCACGCCCCCCTACCCGCGGGCGCGCATCGGTCGACGCGTCAGCACCGTCAATTTTAGGGCCAGCTGAATTCCGTAGGTACGTTGTAACACGTTTCTTACCGGCTGCCGACTTTCATGGCCACCGCCCTACCGTCTTCATTCACCTACCGCCTTCCCTCTCTGCCACGCCGTTCGGTACCTTATCGCGCCGCCAGGTTGAATCCTCTTCGCCAGTCCTGCTTACCAAAACAAGCCCACTACGCTCGTCCAAGTCCGCGCTGCGTATGCCACGCCGCGCTGAGCACGTTCGGAGTTCGTTCGTCGCCTTAAGGCTAAATGATCCTAGTTCTACCGCACTCCTCTTCCACTCGCGCGCTGTCCTGAGAGACATTTCGGGGGGAACCAGCTACCAGACTGTTCGATTGGTCTTTCGCCCCTACACCCAGTTGACGTCAAAGAGTTGCATATCATTACGACTCGCCACCTCCAGCGCATTTTCATCCGCCTTCGTAGCCACCAGGCATAGTTCACCAGTCTATCGGGTCTTAACCACGCCTCTCCACCGCTCTCGCGCGCGTCCGGGGCTCTCTCCCTTCCACTCGCTGCGTAGTTAAACTCCTTGGTCCGTGTTTCAAGACGGGACCGACTCTGTCGGCTCCACATGCAATTTCACTTTTTCATCATATTCTGTCTTCGGTCACCCTACTAATACGCTATCGGTGTCCACCTGTATTTAGCCTTAGATGCGCACTGCCACCTCTTCACGCTGCACTACCGAGCAACGCTACTCACTTCCTAGCGCGGCGTCCCTACGGGGCTAACACCCTCTCAGGCCGGCCCTTCAAGGCTCGCTCGGGCCGCCGCTTCGCTGACATCTCGCCGGGGCGATTACACCGTCGGGCTCCTTCCTCTTCGCTCGCCGCTACTGGGGAAATCCTCGTTAGTTTCTTCTCCTCCCTTTACTCATATGCTTAAATCAGAGGGGTTCTCGTCACTACTGACCATTCAGGCACGCGCCGTCCTCGCTGCCGCTCCGGCCTCGCTTCCTGCCGCGCCCTTCCTCGCCAGTGGACCCAAACGATCCCTTGCATGTGGCTCTTCTATCTCCATTCCTCGCTGATCCAACGACAGGTTCTCCTACCGTTGCCTTGTTACGACTTGTATCAGATCTAGAACCCTGCGCTCACTCACTCGTTGTTCGTTCGCACCTGATTCCATCTTCGATAGCGACGGGCGGTGTGTACAAAGAACAGGGACTCATTCATCGCTCCATACTGAGACAGCGATTACTAGCAATTCCTCGTTCCTGCGCCCCTTCCAGGGCACATTCCCTCTCGATCGCATTTCTCTCTCCTTCCTTCCTCCTGCGACCACTGTAGTGCGCGTGCAGCCCAGTCCATCTAAGGGCATCACTGACCTGTTCTTGACCCCTCCTTCCTGCGCTTGGCGCGCCAGTCACTCCGGTCGAGGGTCTCACTAATTACCAGACTTAACCCAAGGATCACTCCATTTGTCGTTAACGGCCATGCACCACTTTCCGACCTATCGCGTACCACGCTCATCCGGTCGTCGGCACTGGTAAGCTGTCCCGCGTTGAGTCAAATTAAGCCGCACACTCCACTCCTTGTGGTGTTCTTCCGTCAATTTCCTTTAAATTTATCGCTTGCGCGCGTACTCTCCCCGTAGCTCTACTCTAGATTTCTCGTCCCCGTCACACTCGTAACAGGGCGTAAGCATCGTTAACTGCTGGAACTACTACGGTATCTAATCGTATTCGATACTCCAGCCTACGTCCTTGATCATCGGACTCGCCCCTGGCCAGCGCTTTCGCCTCAGTTTCTCCTAGGCAGGTCATCGAATTTCACCTCTAGCTGCCTAATAGACTGGCCCCTGGCCGCTCCTCATCCTCTACCGTTCTGGGACATTCCACCCCTTGATCGGATGTTTTATACACCAGTTGGCTAGGCAGACTACGGACCTTTTAATCGCAGCAAAAATCATAGACACCCCTGGAGCTGGTATTACCGCGGATGCTGGCACCAGACTTGACCTCCAGTTACTAGCATCTTGTTTACAAATCCTTCTAAACAAACGTTTCTTCACTACCGCCCTGCTTGCAGGCTTCGGTAAGTTTCGTGCCTGCTGCCGTCCTTGGACCTGGTAGCCGTCTCTCAGGCTCCCTCTCCGGAATCAAACCCTAATTCCCCGTACCCGTATTCGTCTAAATAGGCCTTTACCCTACTTACTAACTGATGGGCTGACTTCTTACTCTCCGCCGCTCCGCTATACCTGTAGCCCACTGGCTACACGCCTTGCGTATTCCCCTCAGTTTCCCGAGGTTGTCCGCCCGCGCAGATCAAATCAAAGTCCGTTACTGAGCCGTACGCCGCTCCCCCGAAGGTTCGCTTACACATGCATGGCTAAATCTGTGAAACTAGCGTCCACGTCAGACAGAATCAATCTGATTCTCTTCGTAGTTTACACTACACTCTCCGCACTCCGAGCTCCTCACCTTTCACCAAGGCCGTCCCGCTCACTACACCTATTACCTTCACTTTTACTGCATATTCGTCAATTTAGTATGACACTCGAAAGAGTTTTTGAAAAGTACTTTTTTCCTCCTCATTATAGGCGAATTTTTTAGTTACATCTGTCTGCGATTCACTACGAGTCATCCCAAATTTCCGAATCCGAGTTTTCGGGTATGAGGTCAGCACCACTACTGATCAGAACACTCTATATACGCACGATCTAAAAGCTGTCACAAAATTGACAGCATTTTTTGACACAATATGACACATATCGCGCACAAAATAATACACATATGTAGGTAGTGTATAGTAGATGTTGTGTCGGTTGTGTATTTACATTTGTGTAATATGAGGTGGTATACTTAGGTAGATACGTTTTAAAACATAAAAATTTTCAAGCAAGTAGGGGTTAGAATAATTTTAAAAAATCACAGAATATATCATGTACAGTAGGGGAAAAAAAATGAAAAAAAAATAATTAATGAAAAGTCGTATTTTACGATGTAATTAAAGCAATGTTTATATTATGTTTTCATTTATATATGGATAAGCTATTCAAATTATTTTTCTCTTGGTTCTAGTATTGTTTTTTAATCAAAACATCATAAAAATATCAACGAATTGCTCCTGATGGGGAAAAAAAATGAAAAATTTTAAATTAATAAGAAATATGGTGTCCTTTATTTCTAATACATTCTATTATTCTTTTATTCATTGAAAGACATAGATTTTTGCACAAATCACTGCTTATATTATTCCAAAGCTCCATAATTTTTGACTTTAATTCATCGCCAGTAGAGAAGGATAAACCTCTTAATTTGTACTTGAGAATAGACCAAAGGTTTTCAATAGGATTCAAATCAGGAGACTGAGAGGGCCAATCTAACACATCAATATCGTTTGTCCTAAAATACTCCTTTGTCAGTCGACTTGTGTGTTTTGGATCATTATCCTGTTGAAATTTTAACCTGTTTACACCTAGTTTTTCTTTTATAAAGGTAAATTAGTAGCTAGTATATGTACGTACTGTACTGCATCCATTATTCCATCAACAAAATGTAACCTTCCTACACCTTCATAGCTAAATGATCCCCAAACCATCAATTTCTTAAATCCAAATTTTTTAGTAAAGTTTAGAGGTGTCTTATCAGAGCTTTCTTTCCATACTTTGAACCGACCAGAGTCATTATAGTAAGAAAATGATGTTTCATCGCTAAAAAAACATCATTCCAGTAATTTTGACCAAGAAACAACCACTTTTTGTTACCTCCAATCTTCTCTTTATATGAATGGGTTTGAGAAAAGGTTTTTTTACTGGGATAACAGCTTTAAACCCATTTTTATTTAAAAAGTTTCTTATTGTTCTGGGATTCACAGCCAAACCTGTATTATTTTCTATATTTCTAGCTATTTTAGGACTAGAAATCAAACTATCATTTTTGATCAAAGACTTAATCATTGATAAATGCTTTGATTTAAGAACTTTGGGCCTGCCAGAACCAAGTTTTCTATCAGTATTATTATGCTGTTGAAATTTAGTGACTATTCTACTGATAGTCGATACACTAACACCTGTTTTTATCAAAATTTCTTTATAAGTAAACCCCTCATTTCTTAGTGTAAGAACCTGACCCTTGACTACAGAAGAATAGTGATGTTTCATAAGGTCATATATACGAAGTTTTTTCATATGATTATGGAGGGAAATTTGACTTTTTTTAAATTTTTCATTTTTTTTCCCATCAGGAGCAATTCGTTGATATTTTTATGATGTTTTGATTAAAAAACAATACTAGAACAAGGAGAAAAATTTATTTGAATAGCTTATCCATATATAAATGAAAACATAATATAAATATGCTTTAATTACATCGTAAAATATGACTTTTCATTCAATTATTTTTTTTTCATTTTTTTTTTCCCCTACTGTATGTAATTTTTTTGTTTAATTGTAAATTATTATCAAAATCATTAGAAAATTAATTTATGGAGTTCAAAAGTTTGTGATAGCTTTCGATTCGAATATTTATAGACCTTCTACAACCAATTTAGAAAAAACTGTTCTGGGAGCGCTAGCATATCACATGGAACAATCTTCTAAAGATATTGGTGGAGTTGATGAAAATAAAGAAAGTAAATTTGTTGAGATGGATGAAAGTCTCGTTTCTAAAAGAAAACATAATAGAGATAGACTACTAGAATAGAGGTGGTATATTGGTGATATAGAACGCGATAATAATTATATTTTTGTAGTATAATTTTATGATAGAAGAAGCCGGATTATGAAAAATATAATATTACAAAATATTCTTTCAGGTATAAGAGTGATAACAGACAAATGAAGAGCATATAGTAGCCCCTATCCTAAAAAAGTAATTAATAGGATTATGATAGTATTAATCGTAATAGATAATTCGTAAGTCCAAAAGACCCTGTAGTCCATACCAAAAATATAAAACCTCTATGGAGTGTGACTAAAAGATATATAAGAAGGTAAACCAATCGTAAAGACCTGTAATTCTTTTATTTACTGCAACCTTTATATTTAAAAAGTTCGAAAGGTTTAAACGATTACGAAGTATTTATTGTATTTTCAGGTAGTGAATATGAGAATGATTTATTTAAGATAAGTTAATAAAACCAGTTTATAAATACTTTTGAAAAATTTTAACCCTACGCTATTCTTTACGTGAACCATGTTATTTATTTATTATATATAGGTATATCTTTATATTCAATTTATTTTCATTATATCATTAATTAACTTTTTTTTACTTTTATTTAAAGATATATTTATATTATTATCTATAGATATATTTTATTTGTTTCTATTAATAAAATATTATAAAGTGATGTTAAAAAAAATGTGCCACTAAAATTTAATTATCAGTATGTCTTCCTTTAACCTTATATATAGCCAACGTTTTTTTAAAAAAGCTTATTATATTTTGTTGTAGCATAAAGTGTCCGGGTTGCAAAAAGTGTCCGGCCTTAAATAGCATTTATTTATAAAAATAAAGTGATTTGTAAACTTTTTTATTTTTTTTTCAATTATAAATTTACTAAAAAGAGTAAGAGCTTCGTGACAAAAAGTGTCCTGGTAATTTAATAGAGGTCTCCTTTAATAAATTAATAGGAAAAAATGGATAAGTGTCAATGGCTGACAAAAAGTGTCCGGGGTATTTTTTTAGAGATTTTATCAACATTATAAGGTAAATTTAATAGATATTATGATTTTAATTAAAAATATAGTTTTTCTGAATTTTTTAGATAATTTTCTTCACACAGCGTATTGAAGTTTGTTTTGTCTCTTCAGAGTTTTGACTTTTAATAATGATTCTTTCACCATTTATTTCTTCAACTACATAAATATCATCAAAATAAAGTGACTCAAGGGCCCTTCTTCTTATAGTTGGGCTATATGGCTTAACCAGTAACACTCTATCCCCTATTCTTATTTGCTGAGATGATCTAATGGAAAATTCTCTGCGATATGTTTCTACATAGTTTAATAAACTTAATCTTGCTTCATCAGAGAAAGTTGTTGTATTCATATTATTCAACAGCTCGTTATCGAATCCTTTAAATAACAGAAATAGTTTGATTCCTGTGCTTCTATGAGCTGTATTATTGTAATAATATACAATCCTATCAATATGATTATGCCAATCAAATTGGTTAAAGCCAAAAGATTTTCTTATTCTCGATTTAATTGTACGATTAAAACGCTCAACTTGCCCTTGTGATTGGGGATGATATGGTCTGCCATGTGTAGAAATTACATTAAATCTGGTTAAAATACTCTCTACTCTATTGTTTCTGAATTCACCTCCATTATCACTATGAAAATTTCTCACGTTCCTTCTTTATAAAAATGTTGTTCTAGAATAGCAGAAAAGTCTCTGAGTTCTTATTATTAGCCGTGTAAACCCATCCAAATTTAGTAAAACTATTAATCATTGTGAAAACGTATTTCAATCCATTGTTATCTTGGGAATATATACTGAGGTCAATAGTATCAACTATCAACCTTTCCCTTGGGTATGATGGTATTATAGGTGTAATAGATTCAACAAAAGCTGGAGGCGTCTCCCTTAAACAATTTTCACATCTTTCTAAAAGACTATTAACATCATTTATGGTAATCCCCACATATCTTTGTCTTACTCTATTAAACACAACTCTTCCCCGGGCATGATCAACGTTATGCTTCTCCATTATTATTTCTTTTCTTTTATTTATTTCTGATCTTAGAATTATGTCTTTCTCTATCCTATCATCAACCATCTTCAATAGTCCATTTCTTAACACTAGGTTTTTTACACTTTCTACGTAACACTCTCTTTTGGGAATCGTCAAAGGTCATAGGATATGTTTTATTAGATAGATAAATAATTATATTATTTTTTTCTTCATCGTTCTCAATTAGTAAATTTGTAGACATGGGATACTTTATAAGTAAATTTTTATCTAAAAAATTAAGAAAAACTATATTTTTAATTAAAATCATAATATCTATTAAATTTACCTTATAATGTTGATAAAATCTCTAAAAAAATACCCCGGACACTTTTTGTCAGCCATTGACACTTATCCATTTTTTCCTATTAATTTATTAAAGGAGACCTCTATTAAATTACCAGGACACTTTTTGTCACGAAGCTCTTACTCTTTTTAGTAAATTTATAATTGAAAAAAAAATAAAAAAGTTTACAAATCACTTTATTTTTATAAATAAATGCTATTTAAGGCCGGACACTTTTTGCAACCCGGACACTTTTTGTTGCAACATATTTGATTGCAACATCTCCAGGGTAATGGAATTTCACATTTTAACTGTTTCTTCTATTAACCACGTTTTCTTAAGCTTCCTTTTTTTTCAAACAACGCTTTATGTACGTACACTCATATATGCTCTATCGGATTTAAATCAGGACATTCCAGTGTCTTTAGTATTCTCTTCAGCTAACCACTGGCTTACAAGCTTAGATATATACTTTAAATCATTATCATGTGAAAATAAACTGATTAGCCCCATTCAGATACGAAGGAACGAGGATATTGAGCTAAAACTTCTATATGCTGATCAGGTCATCATGTCCTCTATATGATATTGTATCCTATACCATAACGTTTCTACCACCATATTTAACTGTGGGAACAATATTCTCTGTACGACGTCTTCCACCTTTATAATACGTAACATATTTTGCTCCATTATTATTAAAAAGGTTAAATTTAACTTCATCTGAAAAGCAATAGTCTATAAAGTTTCATTAGACATGCCTAAAAAGTTCTCTGATGACTCGATTCTTTTTCCTATATTTTTTGGTTTTAATAAAGGCTTTTTTATACTATATAAATTATTAACACAATGCTTTTTAGTGTCATTGATACAATTGATCTTGATATTATGATATTTAACACATTACTTACCTCTTTTGTAACTTATAGTGATATTACAAATAGATTTTCTTGATGCTTTCGTATAATAATGCCTAAAATATAATACACAATTCGGGAAATCTTCCAGAGTCATATTTTCGGTTATAGGAGACCCAGTTCGATATAATTTTGCTTTTTTTGTACCGTATATCTCCCGATTTTTCATTTAACAAATGAAATTGCATATCATTCTATTCCTTAAACATTCAGTTGTCAGGGAGTTTTCTATATTAATGAGATGTTTAGACATAGAGCAAGAAAAATTCTACTATATAAGTCAAAATGGAAGGAAATTTACAAAAGGTCCATTTTTCCGAATACTAGTTATTTTCAATTTAAGTAAAACTAAACGAAAAAAAAATTAAAAAGAAACACTTATGTATATAAGTGCCTATTTATTATTAGATAACTCAACCATAAGACTTCATTTTTAAAACAGTCTAACATGTCTTATATTTATAAAAAAGGGGACTATTTTTTTAAGAACACTACTGGTATACAATTCTATTAATATTTAATTTATTCTATTTAAAAAAAATCTTTTTATAATTCGATGATATTAAAGGAAGTTTTTATTTCTTTTTTATAATTTTTCTATAAAATTTATTTTAAATAGAAGTTTTTATTTCTTTTTTATAATTTTTATAAAAATTATAATAAATTATAACTTTTTAAAGTTTTTTGAATTTTTAAATTTTTGTAATTTTTTTTTATTATTTAAAACAAGAAATAAACACAACCAATAAAACTTTAAACACATTTGTAATTTTAAAAAAGAACTTAACAAATGAAATTTTAAAGGTTCCAAACATATTTATAATTTTATTTGTCAATGCATTGATAAATCACTTATGTTTATAAATAAATTAAAACCCATAACTCTTTATAATGAAGTCTAAACAAGAAGAGAGTAGTGATACCAACAAGAATTATAGTTTATTTGAACAAAACAATATAATAGATTCTATTTCTTCAGAATGTTCAGAAAATTTGAAAAACAAAACTTTTTTTAAGAAAATAAAAAATAAAATTTTTAACAAAAAGAAAACGCATAAACAACAAGAATCTGTATTTTTAGGTGGTGTTGAAACATCAACTTTTTCAGATAATGGAAGTGCTTATGATAATGATAGTTTATATGATGGTTGTTGTAGTGATTCTATTAAATCTAATAGTTCTGAAGAAACTGATGACTCTTTAATACATTTGAAAAATAGTAATATTTTTACTGAGAATTTTAATTTAAATACGGCAATGCAACTACCCACCGAAGAAGAGGTTTGGATTGGATTGACAGAATTTTGTAGAAGAAGATTTAGTGTTTATTTTATAAATGACAATACAAAGATAAAATTACTAAAATTGGCAAATTTTAAACTCAAAGAAGTAAAAATATCTCATGGTATTGAATTGTTTTTCTTTAAATTAAGAATATTTTTTATAGGAGAAAA